>JAQZBX010012903.1:0-25030 GCA_029593785.1 Cabassous unicinctus
AATATTTTGCTCCCTTGTCGTCATCCCCACCCCCCCATTTAGAATTAATGTCGTTTGTTTCAAGAACTAATGTAACCTCATTCCTTTTTCAGGTGATAATATCCTTTAGACTCAGAGCACGTGGCCTTGAGCTGCCCATTAAGCAATCACGGGGCTTTGAGATGGTTGGTGCATATGGGTTGCTATTTAATTTTCACTTTTAACTCTCAGATAGGGAAAGGATCTAGCAGGGTTCCTGAGTTATCTGAGGGCCTGTTTGCACTTTCATGCTTCAGGAGCTATATCTGTGGGGCTGCCAAAGACTATAGAAACGGCCACGCTAATTTGAAAGTGGCTCAGTTAACTGCTGAGACCCATCTCTCTCCATCGAGTTCCTTTGTGTGCTACTGGCTAAGAAAGTCTTTTTTTCCTCAGAGCCCCACGCCAGCTTCCTCAGGACTGAGAAGAATTTATAGAGCTATACCTGATGCAAAAGTTAGGCGCTTACCATGTGAATTTGAGGCCGCTTAGAAGAATTTTTTTTTTTTTTTCCTGATTTTTTAACCTCTGGAAGCTGCCACTTACCACCACAGAATAAATAAAAGCCACCCTGCAGATACTCGGTAGATTGCATTATGTACTCTATACATGTTCTTCGTCTTTATCCGCATTCTTGGGTTTGAACCCATTGTAAATAGGACCTCTTGAAGCTGTTATCTTTAGTTAAGCAGTGGCCCCACTGAATGAGGTTGGGCCCGAATGCAGATTTTTGGAATTCTTTATAAGCAGAAAAACTCAGACATTGTGAGAGGAAGCCGCCTGGAGGAGTTGGAAGCTGGAAGTCAGTGGGGACCCAGAAGAGAAAGGAGAGGACATCGCCGTGTGATGGGAAGGCGAAGGGGCCTGAGGATTGCTGGCCAGCCAGAGCCTGGCCACCCTGGGAGGAAGCAAGTCTTCTGGTCAACTCCTGGAGTTGTACTTTACCAAGAGACAATAAATTCTTGTTCCTTAAGCCAACTGATTGCGTGCTATTTCTCATAGCAGCCTGACAAGCTGAGACTGGAACCCACTTGGATGTATCCACTTCTTAAATTTCTGAATTAATTTGCTATCTCAAAAGGCCATAAAACCTGCAAACTTAAATAGCAGACAGAGGGAAAAAAGTTTTAACCAAATCCTGGATGATTTTGAAGCTAGAATGCTTCCCGCATTTTTGTTGTTTGTTGAGAGATTAGAGACAGCAATGCCATGTTGTGGTAGGACAGGGAAGAGCTTTGACTTACAGTCGATAAGGACTCAGTGTTTTTATAAGTTGGCAAAGACCAGTTTTTCCTCTCAAAATGTCTGGCTGCCCCCTCCCTGCTTGGAGTGCTACAACTAGAGATTAGGCAATTCATTTGTAATTCTCTCTCAGCGGTCCTAGTTTAAGGCTATGTCTAGGTTGTGAACATTGAGAGCTTTTTGCCTGACTTGACAAACTCAAATTCGCTGGATATTCTGTGACCATCTCATTGTTTTGCTTATAGAGACCAAGTATTCTGGGCTTGGATACAAAACTTGCAGAAATGTATTAGCCCTGGAAGATAGCCTGAAGATCTTTGAAAAGTGCTTAAATGGGGCAAAATGTTAAGAGAATTTGCCATATTTTAAATTTTATAAGTGTGTTTATGTGTGTATAAGTATAAATATATGTGACCATATATAAGTGAATTTATATGTGCATGTAAGTAAATCTATACATATATATTTAATTCACAGAAGGGGACAGTATGCATACCGTGAATAAGGGAAAAGTCTACTTTATGCAGTTAATTTAATGATATCCACAGAACTCCATAATTCAATACTGGGCTTTCTTTACTTCTTTTTATTTTTAAAAAAATATGTGATTTTTGAGGAGTTTGTTAAAATTAGCTGATATTTTAAGACCTTTTTGACATTTTACATGATTATAAGACAAGGGGACATAAGTTCAGAAAAACTGGAAAGCTCTCACAGTTGAAGAACTGCCATATTTGGGAATCCTTGGCAACGTTTTATGTAAACGGTATGTTTTTTTACTTAGAGAGTCTTATAATGGCATTAAAAGCACTCACTATACTTTAGCATGGAATCCTATTGGCAAAGGGAATTTAGCAAAGCTATAGAGCAATATGGAATTTGAGGTTAGAGAATGAATTGAGAGCACAAGAGAGACCTAAGAGCATTGAGTATCTTTGAGCACAAAGCTGCAGGATTTGCACCTGAAGTTAGAAACAAACAAGAATCCAGGCCTAAGTTGGGATTGTGAAGTAAGTTTTCCAGAGAACTAAACCAGTGTTTTTTGTGTTCTTTTGTGGTCTCCACAGTTTGAGAGAGACTTCTAAAACCAGACAGAGTTCAGAGAAGAATTTTTGTTTAAAAATGCGATTCTGAGTAAAGATAGAAACTGGGTACACGTAGCTAGAAATTGAAATCTGATCATGATTCAAAGTGTCCTCTCTGATGAAGGGAGTTTCCTGGGAAGTAGAAGATCCTTGTCATCAAAGAAGCCAGAGAAGGGGCCCCACAAATGCACATATTTAAACATAAAATACAAAACCCTGCAAAAAAGAAATGATAGCATGAGACAGATAACTTTACAATATTGCTCTTATGACATATGAACACAAAATTATTTATCATTTACTATATATAGAAATCCAATTACTTAGAGCTCTAGGTTTACTTATGGAGTATGCAGAACACTGAACAAACAAAACATTGGATGTTAACCAGTTTCCCTGACATGGAAGAGATAGTAGCAAAGCCAGCCTGTCCTCCTGCCTCTTCAGATTTGCCCCAAATGTGACCTCCTGTGTACAGCTCACCACCTTCCCTATATGATGACAGTCTACTTGAGGGTTAGTGAAGTTACTGAAGTTATTATCCACCTTGTTTGAGTCCACTTCAGTGAAGGTAATGGTGGCAGTTTGAAACTTTTGTGGACCCCAGAAAACCGTGTCCTTATAGCTAATCCGTTCCTGTGCATGTACACCTATTAATATTTTAGGTGGGACCTTTTGATTAAGGGGCTTTGATTAGATCACCTCAGTGAGCTGTGACCCAGGGGGGTCTTAATCCTCTTACTGGCATCCTTTATAAACAGAGGAGTAAAAAGCTGCACATACAGAAAATAGCTGCAGAGACAGAGAAGAACCCAGAAGCTGAAAGAGAAGGCTCTGGGAGCCAGAAGCTAACATCAATGGAACACAGAAGCTGCGAGGAAGCCACTGTGGGGTTTTCTGTAGCCAGAACCAGAAAGCAATGAGGCTGGAGGAGAAGGGAGAGATGAGCCAGACACTGCCATATGCCTGATCACCCACAGCTGCAGTTCTGGGAGAAAGGATCTCCTGATGACGCCTTGATTTGTTCACTTTCATGGCCTCAGAACTGAGCTTTTAACCCCCATTGTAAAAGCCAACCCATTTCTGCTATAGAGCTCTGGCAGCCTTTAGCAAACTAAAAAAAGTGACTTTCCCAGAACACATTCCTTATTCATATCGCCTTGGTAAAGCTGTGAACTTTGACCTGGAAGCCAAAATTGTTACATAATTCTAAGGAAAGACCCCTTCAGATATTAGGGGTCTAGAGTTGTGTCAGGATAGGGCCTGCATGAAAAACATGGTTGAAGAGGCTCAGAGTGTCAGGACATGGTGGAGTTAGGAAAGATCAGATGACAAATTAGTTGGCAGGGAAGAAAATAGAGAGAAGAGGAAGGGATTGAGTCAAGAAAAAAGAAAAGGTATAGGGATGGAGCATCCCCTCTTTCTCTGAGGATGGAAAGAGGAAGGGCAGAAGGATAACAGTCCAGGTGTAGAGAAGGGTATAATTGTGGGAATAATCTGTAATAGGAAGGAATTTGTGGGAATCTGATATCAATAAACATAAACATCTTATCAAAATAAGAAATGAAGCCATCAGCCAAAAGCTTGATGCATGGAGCTGAGTCAGAAAGAGTAGGGCCAACTATTGAAGTGGATTTTTAATCCACATTTAGTCATCAATCTATCCTACAATATTTATATTACTCCTCATTTTATACCCAAGGCTGTTAGAGACATCTGCAGTGAACAAGACAGGTGCATCCCTGTTTTCGTCAAGAGGGAATGTAGTGTGGTATTTTGTTACTCTAAGGCTGGTTCATGTATGAGCAGCATCTGTGTCTCTCCTCTAGAAATTTTTAGAGATGCTAATCCCAGGCCCAAGCCCAGACCTCCAGAATCAGAATCTCCCTCCAGCAAAGTTCCCTGGAGACAGTACATACATGAAATGTGAGAAGCATTGGTATATGGTAGAGTGTTGATTCTGGAATCAGACTGCCTGGGTTCAAATTTCAGCTTCTACCACTAACTAGCTTTGTAGTCTTGGGCAACTTATTTAACCTCTAAATTTCCCTTGTGTAAACTGAAAATAATAATAGTACCTACTTCATAGAGTTGTTTTAAAAATTAAGCTAGCTAATATTTATAAAATTTGATGGTACATAGGAAACGCTATATATGTATTAATGAATAAAAATAGGCGGTTATATAGACAAAATCAAGAATGCAATAGGAAACAGAAAGCATGAACTAATGGGTCCCAAAGGGGGTTGTACCATGAATATGTGTTAGAATTTTGTGGGGTTTTTGGTTGTCTGAATGATTGTGGCTGGCCATACCCTGCACAACTTTTCAATTTCCTAATAGACATTCATGTAGGTGACACAACAGTTTATAATGATCTGAATCTGTATAGCTCTACTGAAAGAGAGATGTGTTTCAGAAATTTAATATCCACTGAATTCTCCAGTAATGCAGCTGCCCTGTGCATACAGGGTGATTGTACTTTTAAATTTTTAAAAAACAACTCTATATCAATGTTACAAGTTACTCCATTAACACGAGATAATAATTGCAACAAGAATAAATCTGCCTCAGTCTGTGGTTACACTTCCCCCTTATTTTTGTTCATTCCTCAATCTTGAGGGATTTGGGACTATGTTTACGGTGACTGCTTCAGGCTGAGAAGTGATGTAGATATTCTGGGACAGAAGAAAGGAATTGTTTTCCTTGCAGTTGAAGATAGTCCTTATTTTGGGGGTGGGACTGGTCCATTATCGTTTTGTTAGTTGTCCAGGGCAAGCCGGAAGAATTGGAGAGTAGGATTTGGCTGCAACTCTCCTGGGTTTCAGGGCTTAGCCAGCGTATGAACAATCTGAAGATTTCAGTCTCTGAGAAATATACTTATTTAACAGGCAAATTGAAAATTATATGTTCAAATAAAAGGAATAGAAGAATCATGATTAGGGGAACAAATGAGTATAACTCTGTTATATTAGGGAAATAGATTTTCATATAGTCTCAGATAGGACCTGCCATGGAAGTGTTGATTTCATGAGGCCTTGTGGCTTGCCTGTGGTGTCCACATGTCCCTAGAGCTGTCAGGAGCACTGTTGTTTGAGGCTTTGTTTACTGTGGCAGGTTGGGAAATGTTCCTGATACCTGCATAAGTGTAACCTCCGAAATGACCTCCCAACTCACTCTGAAATCTTTTATTCATAAAAATTCTATTTTATTTAGTATTTCTCCCTTTTTGGTCAAGGTCTTTTCCCCAAATGCATCACTAATTAATGCTTGGTAATAATCCCTTGATACCAGGGAGGCTCATCCCTGGGAGTCATGTGCCAAGCCAAGAGGAAGGTAGTACAGAATTTGGTTTAGTGAGAGGCCACATTTGAGTAACAAGGGGGTTTGCAGGTGGTAACTCTTAGGCATTAATTATAATTAGGCTTCGTTTCATTCTTACAGGAATAAGGTTGGTAAGTGCAAGCATTAAGATCAAGAGCTTGGCTTATTGGCCTGTTTTCTTTTATTAGGCAAGCTTATGTATTCCAGAGTTTTGCCATCTTATTTGAGAAAATAGCAGGACTTCCTGAGGAGGGAAGTTTAATATTTTGTCAGCTACTATGTGGGCCTCCATCTACCCAGAAAACATACCAATGGCAGTAAAGATAATTTATATTCTCTAGAAGTATGCTTTCGGTGCATTTTCCCTCTATACTATACTTTGTTTTAGTCAGAATGTTACCAAGAATTATTTACCATTTCTGAAAGTCACTGATGTAGCACCTAACCCAGCATTTGGTCCTGAAGCAACGCACCTTCGTCTGAGTGTGGTCTTCACAATGCTTCTCGTTATTTGTACAAGCATCTGAAGACTTCATCGTGTCTCCTAATGAAGCTGCATCCAAGCTCTTACTTCTTTATATTACAGTTAGGGGAATGTGTTAGTATTTTTAAAAATTATGTGAGTGGATGGATAAAGTTACGTTATCTGTGAATTTTATTTTATTACAAATATTTGATAGATATTGGCAGAGTTGGGACTGATATGGAGGGATGGATGGGGTACAAGCCAATGCTCTGGGACAAGTGTCTGTCAGAGGTCTGGAGTCTGAATAATTTTGGGAGCTACTATTCATGAGGAAGGTTCTCATTAAATGGATACAAATTGTCATGTGAGGAATCTTAGATTGCTAAACTTTAGCTTATTGGTGTAAGATATTGACAGTTTACTTTAAACCTTTATAGACAAGGTAGAAGTTAATGTCTTTCTAATGGAAAAGAGTCACTACACCTATACCAGATGCTCAGGTTTATGTCAAAACCCATACACATTCTCACACAATCTGGAATTAAGCTCAATTTCTAACACAAGTGTATTTAGTACTTGATCACTTCCTCCCACAAACGAAAATGGCATTGTTAAAGGGATGGTCATGAATTTGCATAGTTGTTTATAAAAACTTAGTCTTTCACAAGTTTGACATATTTTTATTCATTATAACTCTGTGGCCGGTTTAAAGAACTTGAGGGTTTCATAAGTGATTGTCTTTTTCTTCTAGGTTGCAAATTATTTGCAGACAGCAAGTCAGTTTTGAATATCGTCATGTCCCCAGTAACTAAAACAGTGCCTGACACAGAATAACTACCCAATACTTTTGTAATGATTGAATCAGTGCTTGTGTGGGGCAGCTGGTGGGGTTTGGAAAGTAAAGTGAGCCGAAGCCACACGTGCCTAAGTTCTACTTCTGATCTGTCACTTACTGAGTTTTTGAACGTGGATAAGTGACTTAAAATCTTGGTTTCATCATCCAATAACACTTTCCCAGATTACACACGACATTGTTCTTTAAATCAAAAGAGTCAGATAAAACCATTTGAAAACCATGAAGCCCTAACCAAATGCAGTGTTTCCTAATTCCCAGAGAAAGCCGAGAATCAGGATTGGGTTTATTCAGAGAGGAATAGTGTGTTCACTCGGGGAATCATTGTTTCCTCTTGTGAAGAAAGGGACAGAATCAGAGTTGAAGTAACACTTTTGGCAATTGGCCTGGTGTCTGGGCATCACTGACACTGGTCAGGCCATCTTCATGGGAAGAGAAGCAGCTTGAAGTCATGTTCAGAACCACTGGCCTTGTCTGCGTAACTGGAATCCGTTTCACCCTTGGCAGCACCGTGAGTTTGGGCACACTACACTTCCTTCCTGAATACTAGTGAAAATAAGAACTGCATCCTCATTGTTAATTGATCTGAAGGTTAAATGAGGTGAGATATGTAGCATCCTTGGAAGAACATCTTCTAAATGTTACTGATTATTACTAAAGACTAGGTAACTTGAGGCGACTATAATCGAATTCCAGATAGTTATACTTTATCAGCCTCTGAGACAAGAACTTAAAACTAAGGTGACATTTTCCATTTTTAAAACTTTTTATTGTAGTAACTTATAGACAACTCAAAATTTCCCTCTTTAACCACTTTCAACTGTACAATTCAGTGGTGTTGATTATGTTCACAATGTTGTGCTACCAACATCAACATCCATTTCCCCAATTTTTCATCACCTCAAACAAAAACTCTGCACACACTAAGTAATAACATCCTCTTTGACTTACCCTGGGCTCCTGGTAACCTGTAATCTACTATTTTCTTCTATGAATTTGCATATTAAAGGTATTACTTATAAGTAAAATCATGCAATATCAGCCTTTGTGTGCCTGGTTTATTTCACTCCGTAGGATATCTTCAAGGTTCATCCGTGTTGTAGCATGTATCAACATGCCTTTCCTTTTCAGGGCTGGATGAGATTCCATTGTATTTATTTACAACATTTTGTTTATACTTGGTTACTTCTACCTTTTGGCTATTATGAATAATGCTGCTATGAAAATTGGTGTACAAATATCTGTTTTGAGTCCCTGCTTTCAATTCTTTCTGTATCAAGCAGTGGGCTAGTCAGGTCATATGGTAGTTCTATGTTCAGCCTTCTGAGAAATTGCCAAACTGATTTCCATTTTCATTCATGACTGAGGTGAAAACACTGTTGATCACATCTTTGGCAGACTGTCTTAATTCATCCTTCTCATGATGTGACAATAACCAGAACTAGTCAATTAACTTTATTTGAGCGGCTTCCATTTTAATTGTAGATGTCTTTGTGTGTGTGTATTTAAGTAACTGTAACTTTTTACTGCTCTTTAATAAGAACCCAGAAAACAAAACTTATAAGGAGTTTGAATCTTGAGCTCTGAAATGCTTTATAAAATCAGTTTGTTTCAAAATAAAGCCAAGGTCTTAAATGTCTTTTATCATAGGAAGAGTCCAGGCTGGCCCTTTGCCGGTATGTTTGAGAGCATGCTGGATGGTTCTCACACACCATCACTACCCACTATGAGCTCAGACAGGGCTCTCCTGCCCCAGCCAATGAGTGGTTCTTCATTAAGTTTAAGATCTCAAATAGCAACCAACATGCATTAGCAGAATAGGTATTATGAGACACCTTCAGAGAAGAGAAGTTCAAGGTCAAATGTAAAATTCAGAAGAGAAGTGCAATACTTAAAGAGACCTAAAAATTTCATATTCCATAGGCTTGTATATTTAACTATATTTTCCAAATGTCTGTTTGCATATCATGTTAGAGGGAATTGGAGGAAAAAAATCAACATTTCAGAAAATTTAGGCTTAGATTTCCATTATGTATGCCAACAATTTATTATGAATTTTCAAACAGCATTAATACTGTACATTGTCATGTAGAAATTACACAACCATATAGAACTGTTTATGTGGTCCTTGGTTGTATAGTAGTTGTAAGTTAATTACATCTGCATAAATTCTCAACCCCATAGGGCAGTGTTAAAATTTTTGCTTTAAACAGTAATATGTATTAAGTGGAAAGTTATCTTTTTTACCCCATATAGTTACCACTTCTGGTGATCTTTATTCATTCCTGAAAATCTAAGTTCCCATCTTGTATTATTTCCCTTCATCTTGAAAAACTTCCTTTGGCATTTATTGTAGTACTGGACTGCTGGTGACAAATTCTCTTAAGTTTCTCTTATTTGAAAATACCTTTTATTAATTTCCCCTTTACTTTTGAATGATAGTATTGCTGGATGTAAAATTCTGGGTTGACACTTTTTGTTTACTCTTTCAACATTTTAAAGATATTTGTCCAGACTTTTGTGAAGGTGGAGGATTAGAGAGGCAGAAGGATCACTTCTCTCCTCTCAAAATAGCTAGAGGACAATGGAGACTGTCTAGAGGCCTGTTCTAGAGTTTAGGACACCAGGGAAAGGCTAGACACCACCAAGAAAAGGGAAGGGCAAAGGAAAGGAGTCTTGGCTGGGTGGAACAAATCCCATGAGTAAAGCTTCAGCAATAGCTGCTGGTGCCCATCCCCCCATCTATGGAGTAAATGGCAGTATGCAGACTGTAGTTGCTGAGGACTGCAGGGGCTATGGACTGAGGGAGTTGCAGGGGTCTTCTTCCCCAACTGAGGAGAGAGGGAGGGACACAGCCTATAGTGAATTCAGATTTTGGCCAGCAGACTTGATCTGCTGCATTGGTAGGGTCACATACTTCCTGGCTGGGTAGGTCTGTGTTATTGTTTGCCCTGAGAGCCCACAGGGAGATAAAGATACTTTGCCTTCTCAAACTCCCTCCCTACTGCCCTGGGCTGGTTGCTGAGGACACAGAGGGAGGGAGGGTGCGGCCGGCCAAGGGAGGAGAACAGCTTCTGTTGTGAGGCTTGGCCCACCTTGAAGACATAGCTTCTGTGTCTCCTGCCAGGGCAGAGATGCAATGAATCCATTGCATCCTAGCATCTAGGGTCTAAGCTGAGAGGTCTGCCATAGAGCAATGCCTGTTGACATAACAGAAAAGTGCATGAAAAGAGGGAAAAAGATAATAAATAAATAAAAGAGACAATCAGGTGCCTTTACTGCCTGCATCCCATTACTGGGTCCTTAGTGTTGGTTTGAGCAGTTAAACAGGGGCAATCCTAAATATCTAGAACAAGTTGAACCAAGAATAGAAGAACAGTGGTAGCACACAGCTACTTAACAGCAAATCCCTAGGCAAGACAGAGAAACTGAACATCAGAGGAAACTCAGCATCATGATCACATGCCTAGATATCAGCAAAAACTTACAAGCCATACTAAGAAAAAGGAAGTTATGACTCAGGCAAAGGAACAATTCAAATCTCCAGATGAGACACAGGACTTCAAATAGCTTATCAATGATGTTCATACAAATATCCTAAATCAAATCAAGGAGTTGAAGGACAACATAGCTAAAGATATAAAAGACATTAAGAAGACACTGGGCAAGCAGAAAGAAAAATTTGAAATCTTGGAAACTAAAAAAACAAAACCCAGAATTTATGGGAATGAAAGACACAATAAGTGAGATTAAAAACACAATAGAGGCGTGCAACAGCAGAGTTGAAATCATGGAAGAAAGAATCAGTGATATAGAGGACAGCACAACTGAAATTGAAGAAAGAACAGAAAGAGAAAAGAATGGAAAAAATTGAGCAGGGCCTCAGGGAGTTGAATGATACCATGAAGCTCACCAACATATGTGTTATGGGAGTTTCAGAAGGAGAAGAGAAGGGAAAAGGGGCATAAAGAATATTTGAGGGAATAATGGCTGAAAATTTCCCATCTCTCAAGAAAGACATGAATATACATGTCCAGGAAGCCCAGCATACTCCAATTAGAATAAATCCAAATAGACCTATAACAAGACACATAAAATTCAGAATGCCAAATGCCAAAGATAAAGAGAAAATTCTGAAAGCAGCAAGGGAGACTTGAAACATCACATATAAGGGACATCCAATAAGACTTAGTGTGAATTTCTCAGCAGAAACCATGGAAGTGAGAAGGCAGTGGTATGATATAATGAAGGTACTGAAAGAGAGAAACTGCCAGCCAAGAATTCCTTATCCAGCAAAACTATCTTTCACATATGACAGTGAGTTTTCATTTTATTTTTTAATATTCACAGATAAACAGAAACTAAGAGAGTTTGCAAACAAGAATTCAGCTCTGCAGGAAACATTAAAGGGAGTTCTGCAGCCAGAAAAGAAAATACAAGAGAGAAAGGCTTGGAGGTGAGCATAGAAGTGAAGAAAACCGGAAAGAGAAACAAAAAGGATAAAACGACAGAAAAAATAAGATACAACATAGGAAAGCCAAAGGATAAAATGGCTAAGTAAGTAATGCCTTTACAATAATAACATTGAATGTTAATGGATTAAACTCCCCAATCAAAAGACATAGGCTGACAGAATGGATGGGAAAACATGAGCTATCTATATGTTGTCTTCAGGAGACTCACCTTAGACCCAAAGATACAAATAGACTGAAAGTGAAAGACTGGAAAGAAATATTTCATGCAAATAGTAACCAAAAGGGAGCCCGGGTAGCTATACTGGTTTTGGACAAAACAGACTTTAAATGCAAAAAGTGATAAGAGATGCAGAAGTCCATTATATATTAATAAAAGGCACAATACACCAGGAAGGAGTAACAGTCATAAATATCTATGCACCTGTCCAGGGAACCCCAAAATACATGAGGCAAACTTTGGCAAAACTGAAAGGAGAAATAGGCATCTCTACAATAATAGTTGGAGACTTCAAAACACCACTCACATCAATAGATAGAACAACTAGACAGAAGTTTAACAAGGAAACAGAGAACTTGAACAATATGATAATGAGCTGGAGCTGTCAGACATATACAGAACATTGTACTCCAAATCAGCATGTTATACATTCTTCTCAAGTGTTTGTATATCTTTTTCCAGGATAGACCACATGTTGGGCCACAAAACAGTTTTCAATAAATTTAAGAAATTTGAAATTGTACAAAGTACCTTCTCTCATAATAATGGAATGAAAATGGAAATCAATAATAGGCTGGAAATGGGAAAATTCTCAAATATATGGAAGCTAAACAATACACTCCTAACAATTTAGTAGGTCAATGTAATCAAATTGAGAGTTCAAAAAGAAATTAGTAGATACATTGAGATGAATGAAAATAAGAACACAACTTATCAAAACTTATAGGATATAGCAAAGGCAGAGCTAAAATCAAAACCTAAATGAACACCTGGAGAAACTAGAACAAGTACATTAAACCATCCCAAAGCAAGCAGAAAGAAAGAAATGACAAAGATAAGAGGAGAAATAAATAAAACTGAGAACAAAAAAAACAATAGTGAAAATGAACAAAGCCAAAATCTGGTTAGATGAGAAGATCAATAAAATTGACAAACTCTTAGCAAGACTACCAAAGAAAAAAATGAGAGAAGATGCAAATAAATAAAATTAGGAATGAGAGGGGGTACATTATGACTGGCCCTACTATAAATCCTATAAAAAGGATTATAAGAGGATATTATGAGAAAATGTATGCGAAGAAATTAGACACCTAGATGAAATGGACAAATTTCTAGAACTGCACAAACAACCTACAGTGGGTCTACAAGAAGGACAGGGACACAACAAACCAATCACATTTAAAGAGATTGAATCAATCATCAAAAATCTTCCAACAAAGAGATGTCCAGGACCAGATGGCTTCACAGGCGAATTCTACCAAACATTTTGAGAAGAATTAATACCAATAATGTTTAAACTCTTTCAGAAAATTGAAAATGAGAGAAAATTACTGAACACATTTTATGAAGCTAACATCACCCTAATACCACAGCCAGATAAAGATACTACAAGAATAGAAAATTATAGACCAATCTCTCTATTGAACATACATGCAGACATTCTCAACAAAACACTTGCAAATTGAATCCAATAGTATATTAAAAGAATTATACACCACAGTCATGTGGGTTTTATTCCTGTTATGCAAGGGTTGGTCAACATAAGAAAATCAATTAATGTAATATCCCATATTGACAAATCAAAGTTAAAAAAACATATGATTATCTTGAATGAATGATGCAGAAAAGGCACTTATCAAAATCTAGCATCTTTTCTTGATAAAAACACTTTGAAAGATCGGTATAGAAAGAAAGTTCCTGAACAAAATATAGGGCATATATGAAAATCTCACAACCAATATTGTACTCATTGTGGAGAGGTTGAACTCTTTCCCTCTAAGATAAGGAAAAGGCAAGGATGCCGACTGTCACCACTGTTATTCAACGTCATACTTGAAGTTCTAGCTAGAGCAATTAGGCAAGAAAAAGAAATAAAATATTCAAATTGGAAAAGATAAATTAAAACTCTCACTATTTGTAGATGACATAATCCTATATTTAGAAAATCCCTAAGTATCTACAACAAAGCTATTAGAGCTAATAAATGAGTTCAGCAAAATGGCAGAACACAAAACCAATACACAAAAATCAGTAGTGTTTCTATACACTAGTAATGAGCAAGCTGAGGATGGAATCAAGAAAAAAAAATTCCATTTATAATAGTAACAAAAAGATTCAAATACCTAGGAATTATTTTAACCAGGAATGTAAAGGATTGTATTCAGAAAACTACAAAATACTGCTAAAAGAAATCAAAGAAGACCTAAACAAATGGAAGAATATTTTGTTTCATGGATTGGAAGACTAAACATCATGAAGATGCCCATTCTACCCAAGTTGATCTATAGATTCAAAGCCATACCAATCAAATTTCCAACAGCCCACTTTACAGAAATAGAAAAGTCAGTTACCAAATTTAGTTGGAATGGAAAGGGGTCTCGAATAGCCCAAAACATCTTACAGAAGAAGAACAAAGTCAGAGCACTCAAGCTTCCTGACCTTGAAGTGTCTTATAAAGCTATAGTGGTCAAGACAGCATGGTATTAGCATAAAGATAGACACACTGATCAATGGAATCGAATTGAGAATTCAGAAATAGACCCTCACCTCTATGATCAACTGATTTTTGATAAGCCTACTAAGTTCGCTTTTCTGGGACAGAACAGTCTCTTCAACAAATGGTGCTGGGAGAACTGGATAGCCATAACCAAAAGAATCAGAAAGGACCCCTATCTCAGTTCCTATAGAAGAACCAACTCAAAATTGATCAAAGCCCTAAAGATAAAAGCCAGAACCCTAAAACTCCCAGAAGATAAAATAGGGAAACATATACAAGATCTTATAGTAGGTGGGGATTCTTAAACCTTACACCCAAAGCACGAGCAAGAAACAAGAGAAAAGATAAATGTGACCTCCTCATAATTAAACACTTCTGTACCTCACAGGCCTTTGTGAAGAGGGTAAAAAGACAGCCTACTCAATGGGAGAAAATATTTGGAAATTACACATCTGAGAAGGTTCTAATATCCACAATGTATAAAGAGATTCTACAACTCAACAATAAACAGACAAATGACCCAATTAAGGAATGGGCAAAAGATCTGAATAGACATTTTTCTAAAGAAGAAATGCAAATGGCAAAAAAGCACAGAAAAATGCCAATATCACTGGCTGTTATGGAAATGCAAATTAATACTACTATGAGATATCATTTCACACCTGCAGAAAGCTACAAGTGTTGGAGTGGATGTGGAGAGATAGGAACACTTGTACACTGTTGGTGGGAATGTAGAATGTGCAGCCACTGTGGAAGTCTGTTTGGCAATTCCTAAGGAAGTTGGATGTAGATGTGCCATGTGACCTGGCAATACCACTACTAGGTATATGCCAAGAACTGAGAGCAGTGACACAGACAGACATCTGTACACCCATGTTATAATAACATTATTCACAATTGCCAAAAGATGGAAACAACTTAGGTGTACATTGATGAATGGATGAACAAACTGTGGTGTATATACACAATGGAATATTATTCAGCTGTAAGAAGAAATAAAGTCATGAAGCATATGACAACATGAATGGACTTCGAGGACATTATGCTGAGTGAAGCAAGCCAGGCATAAAAGGACAAATATTGTATGATTTTGCTATTATGAACTAAATATAATGGGCAAATTCATGGAATTAATAGTGAGAATATAAGCCACTAGAGAATAGAATGTGGTTATAGAATGGAAAACTGAGGTTTAATCTGTGCAGAAATGGTAAAAAGTCATTTGTAAATATTTGGAAATGAATAGAAGTGGTGAAAGCACATCATAAGTATTGTAGTGCTATCATATGAGTATGATAGTGGTTTGGTTTTTTGCTTGTTTTATTTTTTTTTGGAGTAAGGAAAATGCTCTAATATTGATTGAAGTGATGAATGCACGACTATGATTATACCAAATGACATTGTTTGTACACTTAGATAAATTGTTTGGTTTATGAACAACAACAAAAAAAACAGGGCGTGTTGGGGGAAACTTACACCAAGGGTAAGATACAGAGTACAGTTAGTATTAATACTTTTTGACGAGGCTCTTTCATAATTTGTTGCAAATGTTTCACAACGATGCAAGGCGGTGGTGGTGGGGTGATGTATGGGACCCTGTAGGTTTGTTTTGTAAGTTCACAGCTTTTACTGTACACTTATTGTTTATGTGTATTCATGTATAAATGACATTTCAAAAATTTAAAAAAATGAATAAATATAGCTCTGTCTACTATCTTCTTTTCCCCATTTGTCAGTGGTCTTTCAAACCTTGTTCCTCTAAAGGGAATGTCTTATTTTAACTCTAACAGCTTTCAGCATTTTCTCTTTATCTTTGGTTTTCAGCACTTTCGCTATGATGAGTCTAGGCATGTTTCTCATTGTATTTATTTTATTTTGGATCTGCTGAGCTTCTTTGGTATGTCAATTCATGTCTTTCATGAAATTTAGCAAAATTTTAGCCATTATTTCTTCAAATAATTTTCTGTCCCTGTCTTTCTCTTTTGTCCTTCTAGGATTCCAATTATGTATATGAGACTTTTATATTACCCCAGTTTGCATTTTTAAAAAATAATTTTATTCAACATATGTCTAAAATGTTGCAATCAGATATAAATAAATTGGTTTCTTCAATCTTGATTATTTCAGCATTCTCTGTGAAGTAAAATGCAGTCATTTCACTATAATCTTATCATATGGGTTATTATTTGTTTGTTTAAAAGAATACCATTCAACCATTCAACAGATAGGTGTGCTCAGGCCTTTTCGTGAATCCACCCTGGCTATGGTATTTGATTAGCTAAATCACCATTTTTCTTTAGAGTAATGTACATATCTCCAAATTTGTTGACTACGCCAAGCTTTAGCCAGTTACCGTGATAGTTTCACTGATAGACAAATGCTCAAACCTTATCTTAGTGCTTGTCAGTGTCTCTTTTAAGTGAAATTGCTTTTCTATCCCAACATCATCAAGTCGCGCAGCTTATGTCTCACATAAGGACCTGGTTCCCCTTCTATTATAGAAACCACAGTGCAATTCTAATTAGTAAGTAATATTTCCCTTTGAGAGAATTTGTGTTTCTATTAAATTGCCAAAACCTGGGCCTTCTTTGAACATTTATATTGCATTTATATCACAGCTCTATTTAGAACAGGTTGTAAAACCTCTCTGTCCTGAACAAGACTGAAGGACTCATTCTTACCATCACATTGGCAAATACCCTGGAAGCCAGTCATTCTGGAAGAACCCAAATGGAACAATCAAGCCTGAAGGCTTGGTAGACACCCAACACTGTCCTTTAAGGTTTTTTCCTTTTAGAAAATACAAGACTGCGTACTATTGATTGTAATGTGTATAACTTTTGAAATTCAGCAGTTGAGCATTATACTTGTTTTACTGTGCACATTTGCTTTTGTTGAATTAAGTCCAGGTCTCTTCATTTCCCAGGGCATAAAATCTTGGTTAAATTCCTTGGGAAAGGATTGTGTTCTGGGTATATAAACATCCAGCCAAATACTTGTAAAATTCAGAGAGAGCAAACATACATTCTTAACAGTGACTCAATCAAAACACATGCATATAGATTAAACCTCTCCTTCAAGGGAGCATATTGTGGTAATTAATTTAGAAAATGTATTTTCCCAGCCTAATTCAAAATACTCCCATCTTTAAGAATAAAATACACCTTATGTTCAGGTGGGAGAGTTAGCATCACCCCTAAAGCGCTTGCTTGGGGAGGGCCTTTTACCTTCTTGAAAGCACAAGAAGGATAAAATAAGCAGGTGATTCACAGTGTGATTTGGCATGCATGAGGTTAAAAGGAGTTTTTCAAAGTAAACAAACCATTGCTTGCAGTTTCAGATTGTTTTTGTTTTGAATTATTTTGGTTTAAAACAGAAACCAAAATTTAAACAAACAGCCTGCTTAAGGAAGAATAAACATGTACCTTAATTTGCACGTTTGTTGGATGCTTGTTTTGGAACTCGTGGTGGTGAAGTGGAAGTGGTCTTGGGGGATCCCAAGCCAGGTAAACGTGAGTTTGAATCCCGCTGACCAGCTCTGCGGCTTTGGGCAAGTCGCCTAACTCCTGAGCCACGATTTCCTTTTCTCTCTATAAGAAGTGATAATATCCATCTTTCAGGGTGGTTAGGAGATTAGAGGTAAAAAGCGAAAACAACCAGCACCCAATGGGTCTTCAATAAATACTGTTATTATTGAGAATAAACAAGACCAAAAAAAGAAAGCATTTTGTTTATGAATAATAATTTCTAGGTTTTGTTGTATTCACAGCAGTACTTTTGGGTTGAGATAATTGAGACTTTATTTTTTAAATACTTTTTAAAATATATATACAATATATAAAATGCACAAACCATAAATGTATATTTTAATGAATGCAATAATAATAAATACCTGTGTGGCCATGATCCCAATGAACAGCCTTAAAAAATCTTAAAAGTATATAATTCAAAATAATTTTCACCAACTTAAACCCATATAACCATTGCTCAGATCAAGAGATCAGACACGTCCAGCACCCCCTCCTCTAAATCCTCCTCCACTCACCACCCAGCCCCAGCAAGGATGACTGCTTTCCTGGCTTCTCCCACAGTAGATTAGTTTTGCCCGTTTTTGACTATTATGTATAGGGGATCATATAGGGTGCACTCTCTTATTTGGAGATTCTTTAGCTCAGTACTATGTTTATGATACTCATTTTTAAATCCCTTATTATTATGGAAAATTTCAAACATTCTCAAAGAAAGAGAAAGTACAAGGAACCCTAATGAGTCCTTCACCGGGTTTTAACCATCCTTAATTCAGAGACATTTTGTTTCATCTAAACACCCACCTAATTTCCCTGTGACCCCCAAACTACTGGATGATCCCCCCCCCAAACATCCTACATTTTATCCATAAATATTTCAGAATTCTTTTTGTACACCCCCAAATTTAATTATAATTACACAATAGCAATATCCAGGTAGTGTTTGCTATTTCCCTATTGTTAATAAATGAATCTTTACAAATGGAAATGTTCACAGTGGGATCTTAATAAATACACATGTATCTTCTTTTAAATGGTCAATTGTAAGGTTGGGACTGTGCTTGATTTATACATGCTGAATATTTGAGTGGGATTGTAATACCTTGTGGCATATATGAAGAAAAAAATTCTTCATATTTCCAAATTGGACCTGCTATTTTAGTTTATAATACTTAGAATCCATAGACCTGAGGCTGTCTTAATTTCCTGGATACCTTGTGTCTTGACATACTTCAAATCCGTTTTGTGCTTTGGAGGTGAACTTTTAGCCTGATCTATTTTTTTCTTTTTCTTGCCTTTGGTATAATGGAGTAAGCTTTTGGCAGATTTGCTCCTTTGATTTACCTGCAAAGTGACAAATACAGCGATTATCTTAGCTCAGCTTGTCTGCAGAAATTCTCCAAGGAGACTGAGAAAGTTCCTTGAAAGGAGCTGATTAGAGAAAGCCCAAATACTCTCACCTTCAGGTTCTCACTTCGGCCAAATAGAGCAGGAGAGAGTGGCTTTAAAGATATAACAGTGACGTCCACACAATCAGGTGTTTCTTTAAATGATTTTCCTGTAACTATTTCATCTTACTTTCAAGCTTTTATTTTCCTGACCACAGAAAGCATTTGATGTCGGCAATTAAATATCTCTCAGTCTTTTCCAGTTTGAAACATTTCCGATAACTCGTTGGTCTTGCTATGATTCTGGTTTCTCACCTACAAGAGTTTTCTTCCCTGCCCCCTCCTTGGTAAGCTGGTATGGGGGAGGGGCATCTAGCCCTTGGAATGGTCTGTGGTTGACTGAGGAATCTCATATTATTTGATGTCAAGCCATGTTTTCTGTGGTCCCTGAGACTTCTATGTCTTTTGGAGGTCATTATCCTGTTGATGAACTTCACTGTTGCTTCTAGTCATAAGCTCCTGCCCACTATTGCTTCACCCCAGGCTTTCTTCTTTCCACTGACTCTGTAGACCCTGGAACCTGTGCACCCCTGGCTGCCTTCTCGGTATTCTCCATACTTCCATCCTTAGGACTGGTCACCTCCCTCACCTTTGCCATTCTCCTGCACTGGTTCATGCTGGGCTCATTGTCATGGTGACAGTGAAGCTTCTACTTTATACAGATGGAATAGCAGTGTTTGGGGGATCCTTGAACCGTAGTTGGGTGCTTTTCCCATATCTTGTGTGCAATTCCTCTATTTCATTAGCCAAACTTTAGCTGCTCAGTAGACTCATGTGATTAATTACTATATTGAACACCACAGATGTAGAACCTTTCCATTATTGCAAAAAGTTCTGTTGACAGTGCTGCTCTAGACCCTTTCTACTCAATGAGAAGTACATAGATCGGCAGCACTGAATGCATCCAGGAGCTTGCTAGAAACGTATTATCTTAGCCCAAATGCACGAATCCAAATCTGCATTTTACCAAATTTACTAGGTGATTCCTATGTACTTTAAACTTTTCAGCCCTGCTCTAGAATGCTTCCTGAGTAATCTAAAATCCAAATCAGATGATCAAATACCCTTCTAATCTTTCAATAGCTTTCTAGATCAGTTCTATCCAGTGCAGTAATAACCACAAGTTATTGGCTATTTGCATTTACATGTGAGCTTATTCATGTTAAGTGAAATTGGAAATCAGCCCTTCAGTCTCACCGGCCATGTTCAAGCACTCAATAGCTGTATGTGCCTAGTGGCTGCAGTATTGACAAGTGCAGCTATCGAACATTTTCATCATCACAAAGAGTTTGGTTGGACAGTGCTGGTATAGACCCTAGTTGATCATCCTGTGTCCCGCATCAGTTAGCTCCTGCCCACTTCACAAGCCTCCACCCCCAGGTGCCTTCTGTTAACACTTCTCTGAACGCGAACAAGTCATGTAATTTGGTTCCTTTGTGCCTTCACTCCTGCTGTTCCTTTGTTTTGAACATTTGTCCCCATCCCTCTTCCCACCGACCTTCCCATATTCTTCAACTAACCTCTGTCAGAATTCATCTACTGGCCAGATCCTCCAAGGAGCTTCTCTCGAAACCATCCTGTACACAACACACAGACATACGATTTAGACTATCCCCTTTCATTTCTTAGGTAGAACCCTGTGTATACATGTATTGCACTCTTTTGTTGCTGTTGATTTGTTCTCTCTATTTAGATCAGCATTTCTTGGCCTCGGCGGTGTTGACCTTTTGGGCCAGATAATTCTTTCTTGGATAAGGAGGGGGCTTCGTGCACATTGTAGGATATTTAGCAGCATCCCTGTCCTCTACCCAGGAAATGCCAATAATACCCACCGTCCCCAGTTGTGACAATAAAAAATGACTGCAGACATTGCCGAATAGCTCTTGGGCAAACAGATCACCCATGGTGGAGAATGCTGCTTTAGACCTATAAACTATAATGGGAAAGTCTCTCAAAGTTTGTGAGATCCTTGGAATCCACAGCTCTTCACACAGTTTCTGTGATCAGTTGGCTCTCACCAAATGATGAATGAATGAATGCCTGGAAGAGCAGCAGATGTTCCTTTCCTTCTTTGCTTCCTTCCTTCCTCCCTCTCTCCCTGTCTTTATTCTGCTTCTTTGCACGGTCTAATTTGATTTCCTGGGTGAACCCACCGACCATGAGGGAGCGCCCATGGGAAGGACAGTTTCTGGTTAGATGGTCCATTGGTTTAGTTGGCTGCTCCACAACAGATGGACTGACAAAAACCTCAAACCTCCTAAACTGAAGGATTAGGCTGGGAGTGAAGTGGAGGTTGTAGCCTCCCTGCTCAGTTTTATTTGAACTATGAACCAGAGTTGCCAAATTTATTGGCCTTTCAACCAGCTGTCAGCACAGGATTATGTGGTCCAGATGCCCCATTTTATCCCCAGGTGGGATCCTTTTGGTAAGTCCTACTCCAGATGCCATTAGCATCCTGGATGAACGTAGAATTTTGAAGTCCCATCATTTACAACCAATCAAACGCACAGTTAGATTCTCTGCATCTTGAAAATCTGGACTTCATAGTTCTCCTTCACCCTAGGCATCATTTCTATCCAACGTTTCCCCGTGTGTCATGATGCTTTGCTATAATTGCCAAGGGATTGCCCTTCTCTTATTTTGGAGTGGAGTTAAAATGATCAAGTCCTCCACCTGCCTTGGCTCAGCACTTTGTCAATGTCTTTTCTAGAGTGTGACCCACCTTTGGTCCCTGCAGGCATGTTCTGATACTCTCTGGTAGCTGCTGGTGATATCTTAGTCTCGCACTGCCAGTATGCTATGGAATGGGCTTTCAGTGGAAATGTGCATAACTCTCCATGCCTCGAAAGGTCAGCCTCCTCTCCCAGTCCAGGAGATGCCTGCTTCAGCCCTTTCACCCTCTCAGTCACGGCTGGTCCTTTTATCTCCATTTGTAACTCAATCAAATGGCCGTGTAGATGGACTGGGAGAATGAGTGCCAAGTCACTTGGGACCCTACTAATCCTAGAGTCATGAAGCTTCCTTACTAAGGTTTCTTCAATCACATCAAATATCCATCAGGTACCCACTCTGGGCTAGCCCCAGTGGATATAAATAATATGTTATGTTCTTCTTGTGGAAATGGAAATGAAGTGACAGCATGGTTACAGTACAGTGGGGAAAGAGTATACAAAGCAATATGGTAACACAGGTAAGATGGAGTCAGAGAATTAAGAATAAATACTTAAAAAAAATAAAGACCCATTCTATGACAGGAATCATACTGACTTATTTACGTAGTGTACATTTCTATTTAAGTCTCATAACATTTTGGTGAGATGGGCAGGTGTCTGGGATAGTGGAAACCCCCCTTTAATATAGATGTTTGGCTGAGGTCTTTTTAAAAAATATACTTTTAACTTCTTTATTGAAGTTTATAATACAATTACAAAGGTACACAGTTCCAAAGTATGCAACTCGGTTTTCTCAACGTGTGTCCATCCCTGTAACAGGCAGATTAAAAAGCAGGACTTTACCAGCCTCCCAGAATTCCTCATATCCCCTGACCACCCCCCACCCTACCCTGCTAGCACCCTGCTATTACAGCCCCGCCCCCAAGAGTAGTCTGACGTTAGTTTAATAGATGAACTGTGCCTGTGTATCTATATGTATCAGTGGAAACATACAGCATGTGCTCTTTTGCATCTGGGTTTCTTTCACTGAACATGATGCTTGTAAGAGCCACCCATATTATGTCATGCTGTCGTAATTCTCATCACTGTGTACGATTCCATTGCGTGAATGTCCCACCATTTATTTGTCCGTTTTACTATTATGGGCATTTGGATATTTTCCATTTTTGAACCGTTATGCATGACGTTGCTCTAGCTATTCTAGTTCACACCTTTTGTTGGACATTAGTGAGCATGTCTGCTGGGTGTGTACCTGAGAGTGAAATGGCTGAGTTATAGGCAGTAAGGGGCGTGCTTAAACGCGGAGTTAGAAAGAGAGATGTACGATCAGCTCACAAGAAATTTTCCACAGTGCTGCCCTGTGCTCAGTTTTGAAGAGCAGGCAGGAGTTAACCAGAGGGTAAAAAAAAAAAAAAAAAAAAAAAGTAGGGAATGGTGTTCCAGAAATGTGCTGTGTGTGATTGTCACAATTGGTTGTTGCCGTGTTAAGTCGTGTGCATGAATTTGAAATCCTGTCATGTGTTCGCCTTCCGTATTCCTGCCGGAAATTTCCAGCTACTAATGGAATGTAACACTTTACCCTTTTTGAACTTCTTCCTTTTAAACACTGTACCCCATGAAAGGTCAACTGTAAAATTTCCACATCCTATTAAATACCATTCCTAAGCTGGATATAGTACTTCAAAATGCCACTCCTGTGAAGACGGACACGTGCTAGTTGTCATGCTAGGGTCTAGTGAACAGGAATATTTTCGTCACAAAATCCAGATTTTTTTTGTCTCAGTTTTCCTTGCTTTGACTTTGTGGATCTGGAAACAGTTGGCAATTTGTTTTGGAGTGGAGAATTATTAGATTAAAAACAGTATTTTGCTAAAAATAGACTTCTTGGCTCATTATCAGTGTCTCAAGAGACAAACTGAGTGTGTCTGTTTCTCTTTACCAAGATGTGAAGTATCTCTCAAAAAGTGATGCTCACTGGCTTAGCCCCCTTTTGCTTCTGATATCATGGTTAGAGGGGCTAGATTTCAGTTTTCCCCTTTCGTATTAGAGCGCCTGGGTGTTTGGGGATCAGAATGACATGATAAATGTGCCTGATGAGTAATCATGCTGGGGAAATCATTTAGTAAAAGTTTTTTTCCCTAAAAGGTAGCAAAAAAAGTGCCATTTGCCCAGCCCAACTGGAGTAATTTCTTTTTGTGTTAAGGGGTTGTTTACTGGATGTTTCTGAATGTATGCACTGTATGTGTTTGCTGAAGAAGCATATGCCTGAGATAATTTACAGAGCCTTTGTTCCATTAGTGTGGAAACACATGGGGAGTGTTGAGAGAATGAAAACATGGCATGCGTTATTTCCTATTGATTCACATAATGTATTCTATTTCTAAACCATACTGCAGAGTTATTGGGTGTTTAAATTGAAGGTGTCTATAGAAAAATCCAGCAGTATATTTTAAAAAGTGGTGATTGAGTCATAGCTCCATAAATATTTTAATATTAGAAAATGCATCCTTATACTCATTAGTTCAACAGATAAAAGGAGAAAAGCACATGATCATACTAAGTGTGATCCATTTAATAAAATTCAACATCTATTGCAAATATTTTTTTAAAACTCTTAAAATTTAGGAACAGTTGGGAACTATTTCGAACCAACAACCAACATCATAAATGAAAGTGCCACTGTGGAGGCATTGCCATTAAATTGAAAGGGAGACAGGGTTGCTCACTGTTGTTGTATTATTGAACACGTGAATAAAATGAAATAAGTACTGTAAATATTAGAAGTCATTTTATAATTTTCATAGGATATTATTGTCTACCCTAGAAGCATAACACAACTGAAAAACTTAATCATAATAAAGAATTCTTAAGGAGATTATGTCCAAAATAAATTTATGGAATCAGAAGTTTCCTTGGGTGCAGTAATCAAAAGTTAAAAAAGATGGCATTTAAAACAGTAACCCAAAAATATAAAATACCTATGTTTTAAAAATCTTCGAGTTTCTAGGATCTATAATGTTAAAAAAATCTGAAAATTTCCCCAGGGAGAGTTTTAAATAAATAGAGATTTCTGGATGGGATAAAAGATATGCATTCTTTCAAAATTAAATTAATGCACATTCAATCCAAATTTAAACTTTATTTTTTAAATTTGAAAAGTGACTCTAAAGTTGAAAGTTTTTCAAGAAACTTCTTGAGAAAAAATA
>JAQZBX010012903.1:25130-40681 GCA_029593785.1 Cabassous unicinctus
GTGTGGGCGCGCCGTCTGGCCCCATGAGTGGGTGAGCCCCCAGGCCCCACCGAACCATGCAGCAAGATGATGACATAGCAGGAGAGAGATGCAGGGGACAGCCAAGATGAGACGTGCCGAAAAACCAGGAACTGAGGTGGTGCAGGTGGCAGAATGCCTCTCTCCCACATCGGAGGTTCCCAGGATCGAATCCTGGTGAAGACAGGAGGAGAAGGATGAGAGGAGAGGGCAGGAAACAGACACAGAGAATTGCCCAACGAATGGACACAGAAACAGCAAAAACCGGGGGGGAGGGTGGTTAAAATGGATAAAAAATAAATAAATAAATAAATCTTAAAAAAAAAAAAAATACAGTTCATAAACAGACCTAACTACTATAATAAATTAACACATTATAAAAGTACTAACTCAATTGGGTAAGGGTAGTAGAATCTATAAAAGTAAATTAAAGATAATTTGGTAGCATTAAAGTACTTCCATATTAACAATCTGACAAATTAAAAGAAACATACAAAGGCAAAACACAAAGAAAACAAATGAGGAATAATTTTTGCAAATTAGATGACATTTAGGAGCTTTAGATCCTTATTATGTAGTTAATCTTTATAAGTCAAATCTAAGAAAAGCAGAAAATTGGGCAGTTACTCACACCCTCCCCCCAAAAAAAAGAAAAGAAATACAAACATATAACAAGCACAGAAAAATTGTTAACTTCACTACTAATCAAAGAAATATAAATTAGTAGTTATTTCCCCCATTTTTTTTTTTTTAAACTAAGAGCTCCAGTGGTCGGCAATGCTGAGGCTAAATACTGCTCTAAGCTGTATTTCAAAGAATTTAAATGGATTCAGCTTTATTGGGTAACCTTTGGCAATATTTATCAAAAGCATTAAAAATCCTCATGCCCTTTGATCCAACAATTTTACTTTTAATGCATTATTTTAAGGACATCACCATGGAAATAGGTAGAAAATATAAGGAAATTAATCATGGCACTGACCATTAGTGTCACAAATTGGAAAATAAAACCTAAATATTCAACAGTAAGACATCAGTAAAAAGAAATATGTCTATAATGGAATATAATGCAGACATTAAAAATGATGTTGCCAAATTAAATAATACATAATAATGTTCACGCTTTGCTGTCAAGGGAAAAATGCAGACTACAAAGCAAAATGAACCATTAGGACTTATTTTTTTTTTTTAATAGAGAAAATGCCTAGAAGCAGTGTGGATAAGTACCAAAATCACAGTTGTTTTCTCTGGGTGGTAGGATTATGAATGAATTTACTTATTTGTCCCTTTCTCACATTTGCAATTTTTTTTCTACCGTGAACATGCGTTATTTTCATAATCATATTGCAATTATATTTTATTTTATTATACAAAAGACATGTTTTTTTTTACAAAACAGAAATCAGAAGTGAAAAATTAGAACTATTTATAATTCAAAGTTTGAATAAGCAGTCTCTATTCATTAGTGTCTCCAATTCCTACTTAGTTGGATAATCTAGTTTTTCATTAATCCCAATGTAGATGCAACTAGAATCCAGAAAATAGTCTAGTCATCAATCATGGAATTAATTAGCTTACTAATTACGTAAATCAGATCCCAGTTTCACCAATCACACCCATGCAAAGATGTCCTTTTCTTTACAAAAACAGTGAAGTACCAACTTTTAAAAATGAATTCTCTCAATTTATTAAAAACTTGTGTAATGTTCTAAAGAAAGATTTAGAACTTATAACTTAAAGATGACCTTTAAAATGTGAACAGATTTGAATTCAATATTTTACTCTTCTCTGAGGATTTAACATTTCTTTTTTGACAATAATCTGAAGACCCAACATAATCTCTTTCATGTGAATTCAGTACAAAGCCACAATGGTGTCCCATCTAGGAATTAGAGAGATGAAGAAGTAGTGATTTGCACTCTCAACAAATTTACTAGAAGAGGAGGTGGCTTGGAGGGTGTTGGTGGGAATGGACAGGGAAGACTATGTTTACAGATAAGATTATTTGAGGAGCTGGTAGTTCAATTAGGTGGAAATAGCCACTGGCCTTTGGGAATATGGAATTGGCCCTTGACTCAGACCCATCAGTGGAGATATTACTGATGTGGGGTACCAGATACCTAAAAGTGACAGCAGAGACACAGTGAAACCGTGAATTCCACGTGTCTTCAGGGCTCTTTACTGCACCGCTCCAACTCCAAGGGGCACTTTTCCCTTTCTGCTCACTGGAGCTGTGCTCCCGGGCGAGTCTCTCACGGAGAACACAACAGAAGCAATGTGCCCACCGTCCCTCCGTCCCTCTGTCCCTCCATCCTTCATCACGCAAGGGGGCACCTACCGGACGGGGTCTTTCTACGGAGCAAGACAAATGAGGTACAGAGACTCACATTTAACTTGTGCAAGGTGAAGGGGGAAGGAGTCAGTGAACAGGGAAAAAAGAGGGTGAATAGGGCAGCCTCAGGGGAAAAGGATACAGGGCAAAATTCTGGGAAGTGATAGACAGACCTAAGGCAAGAGACAGGCCATTTGACCTTAAAGGAAAAGGAAGTGGCCTATCTTAGAGATGGTGGGGACCACAGAGAAAAGGTAGGGGGGCGGGCAGCTACGAACAAGGCACCTGGACAGGAAGCCAGAGCATGGAGAGGTTATTAGGGCTGTGGGTTGAGAGTGTGGCCTCATTGATTGAAGGACTTTTATTTCAATGTAGGGAAATCCGGGCATGTTTGTATGCATAGCAAAAGGAGTCAGAGGCGTGGGGGAAATTAAAAGTACAAGAAAAGAGAAGGGTAGTTGATTAAACAGTGGGAGTCCTGAGGAAAGCAGTATTGCCCCCACAGAAGAGAAGGGACACCCATTTCCCAGACATAGTAGGAGACGTAAGTGTACAAGGAGCTGATCTCCTTCCAGAGGAGAAACGGGTGCCCGGAGGGGTCAGAATTCAATGAATCCAGTTTAAAATGTGATGGGAATGTGAAAAGGAGTGGACCCATGTTGTCAATGGGCCTTCTGATGAGCTTTCAGAATAATTAACTTTCTTATAATAATTATAGCAATGGTATTAGGCCAGAGTCTTCCACGTGGCAGTACTGACAATACCCTTTAATAAAGTCACCATTCAGAGTAAGGCACAGAAACCAACGGCGAGAAGTTTGCAAATAGCCTGAAGCTGGGTGTGGATTAAGTGGAGATGGTGCCAAAAGCAGTCTGCAAAAGTTTTAAGTTATTGCCTCCAGTAAATTGTATTTGGTTTTACCAAATAGTTCTTTAGTGTTTTCTAGAACAGTATTTTTCTTCTTCCTGATACTTTTTTTAAAAAAGATAAAGCTGGTTCGGGTATTCTCTGAGATAACTGTTGAGTAGAGAGTATTGAATGGAATGCTGAGTTTATCGGTTAGCACCTTAGAAAGATATGATGCCTGATAGGAGACCTTTTTTATTAAACACAAAGAATAGCGTTTTATTCTGTGCCTTAGAATTTTGTCATAGAATTGGCAACAACAGTGCATCTTGAGTTCTTTCAGCCCAAAAGAACCTCAGTCCTCTAGTCACGAATGCAGTCAAAGTGGTTCTTTGTTGATGTTGACTTTGAAGCTCTGTTAAATATCCTGCCTGTAGCTCTAAGGACTTGGGTACAAATCTCTAAAGCTATTTCATGTATATGTTACTTCCTTTTGAGATGTTAGGTAATTCCCAATGATTTGCTTATGAGTTCAGTGGTTTTAGAAAATATTAGACTAAGGGGTATTTGGGAGATAAGATTTTCAAATAATAAATCAACCATGGTTTCCCAATACACATAGAAGGGAATTAGAGATTGCCAAGACCTTGTCTCTATTTAAAAAAAAATCAATCACTGGGAATTATCTAACATCTCAAAAGGAAGTAGCATATACATGAAATAGCTTTAGAGATTTGTACCCAAGTCCTTAGAGCTGCAGGCAGAATATTTAAGAGAGCTTTGAAGTCAACATCAATTGTGACTTTTCTACACATGGCTCTTCTGTCCTTCCATTTGAACCTATACTTGGTGCTGGAGTTGGTAGATGTACATCCAAGAGACTGGAATCTTTGGGCTGTCCATGTGCCAGCTGGGCCCTGAGCCTCAGCGGAGTTGCAACACCTACTCTTCAGTTCATTGGACTCACCCAGGACAACTAACAAGGAGGTGAGGATGGACAACCACTACACCAAGGAACCGAAGAGTCTACAACCGCGAGCAAGAGAGTCCCATCCATCAGCCATATGTGATCAAAGCCCCCTCTCAATTAGAGGTGGAGTGGGCATCACCATCTCAGAATCCTCAGGATTGGGGAATAAAATATGGACTAGAGTGGACTTAGTGGTATTCTACTATAGACTTATTGCGATTCTAGCAATGGAAGAAATTATATCATTGATGTGGAGGCAGTAGCCACTGGAGGTGCTGAAGGTAGGGAGAGGGAAAAAGAGGTATAATATGGGGACAGTTTCAGGACTTGGAATTGACCTTAATGACATTGCAGTGACAGATACAGACCATTATATAGCCTGCCATAGCCTACAGAATTGAGTGGGACAGAGTGTAAACTACAATGTAAACTGTAATCCATGCTTAGTGGCAGTGCTCCAAAATGTGCTCATCAATTGCTATGAATGTACCACACTAATGAAAGAAGTTGCTAATGTGGGGAAAAGTGGGAGGTGTGGGGAGTGGGGCATATGGGAGCCCCTTACATTTTTTAATGTAACATATTATATAATCTAAGTATCTTTTAGAAAAAATAAAAAAAATATATTAAAAGAAATCTATAAATATCTTCCTCTTTTAAAAACTGAGAGCAGTATAGGTAAGGTCATTATCCCCTTTTGCAGTCCTCAGTCTCCCCGACAAGCACACACATTAACCATGTGGTTAGTGTGCTGTGCAAACTTCCCAAAGTTTTGTGGATGTTGACTACAAATATATGACACTGCAGGACATATGCAGTATTGTTTAGTGCATGTTTCAAAAACAGGGCCATGTTTTATACAACTTGCTTTGTATACTTAGAGATATTTCTTAAAGATCTTTGTATATTAGTATACATAAAACTATTTCACAATTTGTATCTGATGCAGAGTATTTGATTGTATGGCTGTCCAATAATTTGCTGTCATTCCCTACTGATGGATGTTTGGTTTGTTTCCAAACGTTCTCTGTCACTGAATGCAGAATTGCACATGCCTTCTTCCACATGTATGCTGGGCTTTTACTTCTGAGGGGCGACACATAGAGAAGTGAAAAGCTGGGTCAGAGGGTATAGGCATTTTATGTGTTAATAGCATTAACATGTTAATAGGCATTGCCAAAGTACACTCCGAGGTGGTTGTACCAAGTTCCTTCTCCCACCATCAGCCTTTTAATTTTCAGAAATCAAGAAAATGAGGCACAGAGAGTTAGATAACTTGCCAAATATAAAAATCCAAGGACTAGAAACTAGGTGTCCTGTCTTCCCGACAGATTCTTAGTGTCTACACCAAATTTTCTCCAGGTTCATAAAGGAAATAAGTAAGATATATTCAGAGAGCCCCATGGAACTTGCTTGAGATTTTTCCTATCCTTTGCCCACTTTGTAAAACCAGTTATGATTGATCATTTGAATCGAGTGGAAGAATCACAGAAGTACAATTATTGATTTATGGGTTATAGGAAACTATTATAAACACAAGATTTTTTGCTTGTCTATTTTACGTTATTTTTCCCAGGTTGTGTAATCCTGTAATCTTTCATCTGCTAGAATTTTCACGGTTGGGATATTTCGTAATGCAGTTGAAATTCTCCTGGTGTAGAAATTTCGTTTTCATAGACTTATCAACAGAATTATCTAGTTTTCTTTGCTTGATATATTTCCAATTGTAAGAAAATATGCACAGTGAGTTGATGGAAAAAATATATAAATGTGCAAAATTGAGCCTTTACTTTCTAGCCAAAATACTTGTAATGGAGCCCGGGTTTGCTCTCTGAACACTTCCATAGCCTGGGGTTAGGTCGGGTCACTGTTGCCTGGTGGTTTAGGCTAGGCACTCAGGGAACTTGTTTCGGCCTCTTCCGACCTCGACTTGCAAGGACACGTCACTTGAACTCTCCTGTGTTTGAAGAGAGTGGGGCCCACGGCCTGTGTGTTTCTGGATAGCTCATTGTCTCTTAGCCAACTGGTATCAACTGGATGTTGAAGCCAAGTTCTGTAGGAATCTAAACTAAATCCCGTATATTAAGCAATCCCACAACTTCTCTAATAAATTCTTTTTTAAAGCAAACTTGTGCCTGGGAGGGCAGCTGGCCACCTCTCTCTGCGTGTCCTGTGGCTTCCGGGAGTGGTGCTACCAGTGACACCTGGGTCTCTGTGGGGCCCACCGGGTCTGAGAGCCAGGACCAAGCGGCAGCGGTGTTGGGGGGCTGTGCCGCTGCACGTCCTGCAGAAGCACCCCGCGGTGGGCGTGATCTGGCCAAGGGCCTTCACCGCAGCTCCTTCAACTCCAAGGCCAAGGGGGCCACTGGCGGCTTCAATTAGTTCCCAGAACAAAAGGAAAACCCAGCCCAGGAAGCTGTCCCCGGTGATGGCTCTCAGTAAACCTGGGGAAAAGGGCCCCAAGAATCCAAGCAAGGCAAGGAAAGAGACTTGCAAACGAGGCGAGGTGATAAAGTCCCCAAGAAGCCAGGGGAAGTGAAGAAGGCTCCCTCCAAACCAGGGGCAGCCAAGGGGAAGGCTCTCAAGAAAGTCAGTGAGGACAAGGCGGTAAAACTGGGCAAGACCAAGATGGTCCCCCAAAACCAGACAAGGCCACGAAGGCCCCTCCTGGTGCTGCAGGGCTCAGTGGGAAGGCAAAGGCCAAAGGCCTTTTAGAAAAAATAAAAGGCCAAGATGCTGAGGCCCACAGGAAAACAAAAGCTGGCAGTAAGAGTTCCAACGCCTCAGCCACCAAGGGCGAGAATAGTGCTACTTACCCAGCAAAGAGAAGATAGTGGCCATGGCCAAGTTTCCTAAAGGGGCATCTCCCCCGGGATCTGGGGAGGGGGCAAAAGCCAAGGCAGCCACTCCTCCCATGGGCAAGGGCACCAATGGTCCAAGACGCACCTGTGCACCTGGTCAGCAAGATGGAGGTCCCCAAGGGCCCGAGCCAGCCTGGGCTACCTGCCAAGTGCTTGTCGTCCAAGGTGTCCAGCAAGGAGGCAGAAGCCAGGAGCTAGGAGCCAGAGTGGAGAAAGACTGAGGTTCTGCTTAAGTTTTATTCCCCCCCAAAAACATTACTCTATTTAATTGTAAAATATTTTGCAATAAGGACTTTTTTCCCCACTCAAAAAGAAAATAAAAAGCAATGCTATGAAATACAGTACAGCTAAAGAGGCCAGGAGCAGTGCCAGGCATTGTCATTTATGTCATCTACTGTCAGACTCACCAGGGACCCACGCGGTACATTTTATTTTACTCGTTTCCCACATTGGGGAGTGGAACCTGAGAGATGCTCTGTAATTTGGGGAGGAAGTATGGAGTTTCCCAAGCAGTCCCTCCTTCCTCTACCACTCTGCCTCCTGCCTTTGCAGAAATTGGTGAAATATGGAGCATTCAAAGGGGACTTCATGGGAGAAGGGAGTTAAAGCAAAATCCAAAAATGATGGTTGGGATACAGCTGAAGAGGGAGGAGATGCCAGCATTTAAGGAAGGAGTGGAGTCTGTAAAGACCCAGAGATGAGGGCAAGCATGATGTTCAGATGCAGCGTTGTCAGATTACCTACCTGGAACAAAGCCCTGTCCATCTGGCCTTGGACAATACTATTTTGGGGGATAAAAGGCTTTGGCCAGAACCTGTGGGGCCTCATGAAGGACAGGGACTAAGTTGACTCTCTGTGTCTCTCTGGGGAACTCTGTGCCTCTTCTCTCTTTCTCTTGCCCTTCCTACTACTTGCTTCTTTGTCTCTCTGCAGACTGGATTTCTTTGTGCTGCCCAGTGTGTGGTCAGCCCAACTGTAGGCTTATACGACGTCATCAGAGATGCAGTCAAGCCACTGGGTCCCAATGCCAGATTCCAAGGTCAGATTCCATCCCTGGTCCAGTCAGTCAACTGTGATAAAGGAGAATGGCTTCGAGTGCTCACTAACCTTGATGTAGGAGAGCAGATCCTTTGAGTGCATGGCACAGGCAGCTTCTCTGACAAGGAAAATGAGTGGCATTTGATCCACGAGGGAAAAGAGGAGAGAGAGGTCAACATGGTAGGACTTCTGTGGAGCATCTTTAAAGTCAGTGGAAGCAGATGCCCTTGATCCTTTAATTAAGAAGCGAAGGTTTACAAGGGGAAGGGGCTCAGTGCAGGGCAAGTTGAAAAGGTGGAAGACTGAGGCACTGGGGTAAACAGAGAGATAATGGTGATACTGTCGTCACAGCAGCTTAGTGCCTAGACTTGGGAGAGGAATTGGAATTATGCAGGAGTCAAGGCAGGCCAAGCAGGACTTGCTGACCGTTTAGATGGAAAGGGCAGCTTTCAGCTCAAGGGTATGGACAAGTTGTGTGCCTTTGGGAAATAAAAGAGGAGGAGGGACCTGTTCGTTGGCACAGGGATGAAGCATCTAGTTTAGGGAACGTTGTTTCAGGGTCGATTGTGATATGCCATAAGCCTACAAGTGGGGCATGCAAAATGCATTGGGTAAGATATGAACCTGTGTTAATTTGAAATAAATGAGATGAGAAAGGCTGTAGCTTTTGCAGGAAAACGGGGAGTCAGTGGCCCATGGCCCACGTCTGAATTGGCCTCATTGTGGGACAGGCTGTCTCTGGGAACGTCCAGATGGGTAGGTCTGGTCATCAGGTCATGATTCAAGCCGGAAACACCTGAAAAATACCAGGACCTTAGATGATTTGGGGGCTTGTTGCAGCAGGTGATAATGAGTCCCCTCCATTAAGGAAAACTCTAGACGCAAGCCCATCACTTTCTGTACATCAGATGGATGCTGGGCTGCTTTAAAGTCTGTTAGGCTAATGGCTAGTGACTCCCAAAGCATGTCGCGCACCGTAAATGCAATTGGGAAATGGGTAAAGTCTCAAACACCGAGCTAAATATTTTTCCTCTTGTGCTAACGGGATCTAGCCATTCCCTAATGCAGACAACGTTGGTTTGAAAGAATGGTCGTGTTTTGGCCAAACCCTGAACTCCTTGTGGAGACTCTGCCAGTTTCTGGTGGAAGCCAGGAAATGTATTTTTAGGCCCCTATAACTCGGGCTAAGGGAACGTGTACCTCCCAGTGGTTGTCATCCAGTGGCTATAAATAGAACCTTTAAAGAGACAAGCCACATGCTTTGTAGTGGTTACTTTATTTGACTCTAGACCTGATTTACAAGCACGTTAATTCCTAAAAGCACTCTTATTTTACTCATTAAGAACATGCAGTGCACATAGGAATGCTTTGTAACTTGGCTGTGGAATCAGAAACCCTGAATATTTTCCTCCCCCAAAGTTGTAATAAGGTCAAATGCTAAAGGCCTATAATAATTGTTTTTAGCTGTTCTCTTAGAATTAAAAACAAATGTTATCTAGTATGCAAAAGACAGCGCATTGTTAGTAACGTGTTTGTATAGCATAATTTCAATTTCCTCAAATTTTTATGGATTGCCTCAAAATTAAATTTGGCAAATGCTTTGTTTCTCTAATTTTTGAAGATTTAAAAGAACTGATATTCTCATAATTCAGATCAAATTTATACCCTTTTGTATGAGAAAATTCTTACAGTGAAAATTAATCCAACAAACTCATAATGATAACAGTTTACACCAGTGCAGAGATGGCGTGCACGTCCAGCAGAATGTTGTAAATTGAAAGGACTGACTATACCAAGTTTTGGCAAGGATGTGGATAACTGGATCTTCATGCATTGCTGGTGGGAGTGTAAATTAGTTCCACCCACTGTGGAAAACTGTTCATTAGCATTTATTAATGCTAAACACATGCATACCATATGAGCCTAAGAGAAATGTGTGTGTATGTCCATCAGGAGATATTGACAAGAGTCATGATAGCAGCTTTATTTTTCAATAACCTCAAACTGCAAACAAAAATTATCCTTCAACAAGATGGATAAATGAATTGTAGTAGAGTCTCAAAAATTCAGCAACAAAAGGAATGTGCTATTGATCCATGCAACAATATGGGTGAACCTCATCAATGTCATGTTGAACGAAAGAAGCCAGACAGAAAAGAGAAATATGACTCCTTGTGTATGAAGTTCAAGAAGAGGCAAGCAATCACTGGTGACAGAGGTCAGAACAGTAATCTGGCCCCCTGCCCCCCGCCAGAGAGGGTAATGTCTGAAAAGGGGCAGCCGGGAATTGGGGAGAAGATTTGGGAATTTCCTAGATCTTGGTCTGGGTGGTGAGTCCACGAGTATATAGATAGGTAAACGTTCATCTAGTGGGGCATTTAAGGCTAGAGTACTTCACCATATTTACGATATAGCTCAGTAAAAAGTATGAAATATGTGTGTGCCTCAGAATGATGTAGTGTTTTCTTATTTCCAATTCCACGGAAAAGGGAGAGGCTGAGCCTAGTGCAAAATGTTGCTTCTGGGCCAAACCAGGGAGGAGATGAAGCAAAAAGTATTGAGGTAAGTACAAAGAGGTTTTAACTTTCCTGTATTTATTGCAAAGAGGTGAGTTTGTTCTATTTGTGAGAGTAGTAAAATATTGTGGTTTAGAAGAGGTTCTACTTTTTTGACTTGTAGAAAAATAATAAGCATGTCCATATGTAAGTAGAGGATTATTTTTCTTTGTGTGTGTTATATCATTCACACTTTCTTGCTTCTTACATTTTTTATCCCAATAAAACTTCATGGAAATCCCCTCAAGTCGGCTGGCATATTACCATGGCACAGTAGTTCGTGGTGCGGTTATGCCCTCATTTACTCCGTCGATCCTCAGTTTCTGGCTTTGGCTGGGCAGGGTCTTCACTGGAGTGTAAGGAGAGAGTTTGGGACTCAGGAACAGCCATTAAGGTCTGAGACTCTCTTTATGTCACTTTAATAGTCTGTGCCAGTGTCTCCTCATCCAGCAAACGGGGATCGGTTTATAACTGCCTACTCCCATCGTAGGGTGGCTTTGAGAATCAGAAGGCTAGTGTAGATGAGCACATGCACTTTGGTATGATGGGAGAGCTCTACCATTGCCAGCCATCACAGCTTATTTGTGTCCCATGCTGGCTGTATGCCAGCACAGTTCTGAGAGATTTAAGTGTACATTTAATTCTCACGATAACCAAATGAAGTTGTTCTCGGTTTCACTAGGAAGCATTTCTTTCCTCCCTTTGGGAGGCTTAAAATGATGTACTCTTTGACTCATTCTTTCAGTGTGGTATTTCTTGTAGGGGGCCTAGCTGCATAGAGATGACGGTATCTTCGTACAAGGAGCCCTAGAAACCACGTTAACTTAGGTGCTGGTGAATGTTCCTTCTTTGTTTTTGGGAAACATGGCAGAGTGTATGAAAGATAGATTCAGGAATCAACCAGACTGGGATTGAGAGTCCAGCGTTCCAGCTCCACCACTTAAGATATACGACCTTAGGCAAATTTAAGAGAACTACCCTACGTCTTAGTTTCCTTTTCTGTATAAAGCGGCTAATAGAGGTTGCTGTGCGGATTAAAAGAGGATACGTGTATCTACATACCTGTGTATATGCATGACGTGTGTGTGCATTCAGCATCTTGATGGGAGTTGCTGCCAAGTTGCATTGCCACTGCATAAACCCACAATTTAGCCTCATGCCCAGCACATCGTAAATGCTCAAGAAACCTTCATTATTATTATTTCTGGCTGAGTTCTTGCTACCTTCTAGGGAGCCTGAGAAGTTTCTATTGAAGACAAGGGGGAGAATAGGAAATGACTTTCTTAAGGCAGCGCGAGAGCCAGGCGGCCGCAGGTGGAAGGGACTTGTGCAGATGCCCCCGCGTTCCTCCTCCCTGGCTCCAGGTTTTCTTACGCTGTCCACATGAAGCATGTGTCACCTTTGGGTGAGGTGCAGTGGGATCCCATGTGCCGAGTGCACAGTGCTCTCTCCCTCTCCCACTCCCTCTGCTCCCTGTGCCTCAGCAGCTCTTCAGCTCTGTCCGATGCTGGGTCCCCCGGAGCAGACCCCGAGCTGAGTGTTTGCGGGCACGTGCTTTACTAAGGAAGGACTCCCAGGGCGGCTTGGCAGTGATCCAGTGCCACCTGGGGCCCAGCCTCGGCACCGCCCTGAGCATGCCCTGCAGGGTAAATGACACCTAGAATAGGGTCTTCTTGGAGGCTAGGGGCCTGGTGTGCTTCTGCACTAGTCTGTCGTGAGCGAGGGCTGCCTTGGGGAAATGGAACCTTCTAGTTTTCCGTACTGTTAGGGCAGTTCCCCTAGCCCAAGGAAAACCCTGGAAGAGGTGAAGGGTGCAAGCAGGTGGAAAAAGAGCACGTGGGAGTTGAGGACGGACGCAGAGAACCTGCAGAGGGCATGGGGTGTGAGACCTGGACGGGCTTCAGCAGTGCTGTCCTCCCTCCATTCTTGGGGTTTGCCCATTCTCTCATTAGAATGAATGGTCACCTTCCAGTGGGAGGAAAGTCTGTTTCAGGCTTCAGCCTCCCACATAACCGTCTTCTGGATGTGCTCTGACTGTGGCCGTGAGTGTTCGTGGGTGAAGGATGACGTTTGCGAGAATCAGCTTCTACATCATCCCTGGTAGAAGGAAACTGTTGGAGATTATTCAGGCTATATAAGAATATTCCTCCTAGAAGAATGGTGAAATGGGCGCAGTCTTTTCATGTGCAACTAGAGCTTCTAGGGAAGCAGTAGTAGAAATTCAGAAATATTTAGTAGAAATAGCAAAATTCCAAAAAGCGGCTAATGGTTTTTGACATATTAAAAAGGCGCTCATATTTGGTAAAGGATGATCTATTTGGAGGTGTAATTATTTCTGATGTGCCTCATTTTGGAGTCTCTGGAGAAATTAGAAATTACTGAGAAGTAATTTTGAATGTTTTGGAGATAAGTTAATAAAATGCTTTTTCTGTGATTCATCACTTTATCGTACTTACATTATTCTTGTCTGGGGTAAGGAATCTGTCCGTTATTGGAAGTATTGGAAAGAAAACTTTGCCTGAAGTTGCATGGCATGCATGGGAACTGGAGCCAGAATCGGAAATGGGGAATAGAGGCCAGGTGATAACATTAATGCTGAAGGCTACTGAAATGATGCAACATTTTTTAGCCTGTGATTGACAGCACGTGTCGTAAACGGAGAACTCATTTTCCCTTAGCTCTGCGCTTCCCTATGATTTCAGTTCACAGCCGCTCTGAAGTCTGAGCCTCCAGCAAAGCCACGTCCTCACGCACGTCAATCTGAAGCGGCAGAGACAAGGCAGTGGGCCTCTGTGTCACTCCTGTGAGCCAATCACCAGACGCCCCTTAGCGTCAATTTGTTTCTTTTGATATTGACAGATTACCGTCTGTGCCATCCCTGTGATGTGACTGTCGGAGCATATTAGTTATGCCCGCCTGTAATTATTCGTGCTTCCAGGGTTCGCCGTGCAGAATTTATCACCACGAGGACAGTGGATTAGGAGCCTGAAGGACTGTAGCTGAAGTCTGCTGCTCAGATCTACTGTCACTGTTCTTGGTGCTAAGTATTACCAGGCAAACCGTGTCACTTCAGTTCCTGGCTTACTGCACTTCATGTAGAATTATCTGAGAGTGAGTATGTTCTCCCTGACACAGCTGGAAAATCAAATGCACAGGGAGTTATTGAAAACAGAGGTTTAAGCTTAAGCCTGTCACCCCATATCTGATGGGCATCACCCCGTATCTGTGACAATCTGACACTGTGGGTGTGAAATGCAGGCTTAAAAGAATGCTTTCCAGGGGTAAAGCAAAGGCAATATTTCTCTTTTAGTGTGTCCCGTTTAATGCTCTTCAGTTTTTAGTAGATTGAAGAGAAAATCATTTACTAATTATAGAGTATACGAAAAAACCCGACAGCTCCTATGTTACGACATTGCATTTCTTTTATTTTATTATTTGTGACCTGCTGGCTATTGTGACAATGGACTTCAATTTCTTTTGCATCTGTAAAGTAGCTGGTAATTAGATATTCTCCATCATATCTTTGACCATCTTTGAATGGCCTTTCTAACCTTTTTTTTAATCCCTTATTCTATGGTCTAAGCAAGATATGGAAATTCCGTTTGAGTGAACTGATGCATGTAAGCTTCCTTTCTGTCAGTCAACAGATATTTATTGAGCCCCCACAATATATCAAGGAGTTTGCTAGCTTCTGGGTCAGAGGGCAAGGGTACAGATGCATTTCATTTCACTCTGAGTCTGTCAGTCAACAAATATTTATTGAGTTCCAACAATATGCCAGGGACTTTGCTAGCTGCTGGGAATTGAGAGATGGGAAGGCATAGTTCCTTTTATTCACAGAATTGTGTAGTATAAATAAGACAGGTACTCTAATGGACGATGAGGCCAAAGACAGTGAAATCCCCTGGAAAGAAGGCTTTAAATCTGCCAGGGAATATCAAGGAAGGTAGCCTTGGAGCTGAAGCTCGATGCATGGAGAGGAGTTTGCCAGGTGGATAAGAGCAGGGAGGGGGGCATCCTAGGCAGGGGAAACCTGTAAAAGAGGCAGCAAGCCTGCCAGAGCTTCTAGGTCTATCCGTGATTCTGTGTTCTGGATAATGAAGTATAAGGCAAGGAGTGCCTAGAGCTGAGTGGCATGGGTGGGTGGGGAGTCAGATCGCACAGATCTGATCTGTGTATGCTGTTCAAAGTGGTTCACATTTTCCTGATGGCCCGTTATGAGAAGGGTGTGTGCCCCTCCAGGAGACATCTGTTATGGTTAAGAGACTAGGAGAAATATTTTCCAACAATACAGATTACATCGTTGTAAGTGAGACTCAAGACCAAATCTGCTTGCCCCACAGCCTTCAGAGTTGGCGCAGATTTTGTGATGATTAAGTTGGAGGTGATGTCACTTTTTTGTTACAGTACAGATAATTGGAATTGAGAACGCCAGTGCCGTGGATGAAGGATTTCTCTTGCCATAGACTTAGGACTCTAGGTTTGCTTTCTCATTGGTGGGTAAATATTGACTATTGCTCTTAAGTGTGATGGTTAGGTTCATGTGCCAGCTTGGCCAGGTATCAGGACCTGGTAGTCTGGCAGGTGCTGGTTGATATTGTCCAGTACTGCCTGGCTATTCCAGTCTGTAAGCAATAATTACCCCAGGTCTCGCAGATGGTATGACATTTTGGCTTTACTTCAGAAAACCTACCATTTGGTGAATCTTGTGTTGCAGCAGTGATGGTAATTAACACCAAGAAAATTTAACCTGTTATTTTCTTTCCCTTATGCTGGCAGGGTATTAGGATGGAGGAGAGTAAGATGGAAAACAGGTCTTATAATTGGTAATTTTAGGCTAATACTGATCCAATATAATAAATAAATGTGAGCTTCATTTTTAAAAAAGATTTATTTAGTTTTTAATTTTATTTATTTATTCCCCCCCCCCA
>JAQZBX010012904.1:0-40566 GCA_029593785.1 Cabassous unicinctus
CTTTAGAAGCCCCTGTTGTCTACAGAGAACAGTTCAAACTCCACCTTATTTTTGGTATTCAAGGCCCCTTGTCATAAGATCCAAACTTACCTTCTCAGCTGGTTCTCCGATTCTCTCCTACTCCATATCAAAATGGATTATTCATTATTCACACTTAAGCCTCAAACATTTCCCAGGCTTTTCTGGATTCGTTTTGTTTTGTTTTGTCTTTTTAAACAACATTCTGAAAAAAAAAAACAAACAACAAAAAACATTCTGTTCATGTCGCATACTTTCTGTAAGAATTCTATAACTTTCAAGGTCATTCAAATGTCCCTGATTCTCCCTTCCTTCCAATAGGTGTATATACTGAGTACTCAGTGGTGAGTGATCTGCTTTTCTAGCACCTCATGTTCTGCCTGTATGTCAATTCTTTTTCAGACTTATGTCCACTATGCATTCACAGGATACTTGAAGATAGTAACTGCATTCGGTGCTGTATCTCCTTTCAGTAGGTACCTGGATGTTTATTGAATAAATTTTAAATCTTGTAGATGTCTGTACAACTTGTAAAAGTTCCAAGTGGGAACATTTTATGGAAGAGAGTTTGGCTAAATCAAATCCTTGATATAAAATGGTACAGTTTTGTGAAAGATATCCAAGTATTATGGAAATATTTGGTTGTATTCTTGGTCCTGCCGGTGGCTTACATAAATTTTAGTCAAGTTATAGACAACTGTCCTCAGGAACTGATATGTTTCCTTCTCTTAAAAAAAAAAGAAAGAAAGAAGAATGCCCTGTAACTCACCGTGTTTCCTTGCCAGAAAGCTTAGCACTAAGTTATTTGGTTGTTTTAGGGTGCTGTCCATTTTTCTTAAAGTAATCTCCCTGCCTCAGTCTCCTCACCAGATTATTTGTCATATGGTATTACACCCGTCTTTTAATAATTCTGTTCTATGTAACTTTTATTTTTATCTAGGCAACCTCTTTTTTTCGTGATAGAAATATAAATGATGAATGCCCCTTGGTTTCCTCAACCTGAAGTGACACCAATGGTAAAAGAGTTCAGTATCATGGAAGAAACGGGCATAAAGGCTATGAGGCAATATGGGAATCATGATGTGGGTTTGATGAAAAATGAGAAAAGCACTTTTAAATGTCTTGCTCCTCTGTAGGTTAACAAGTGCTTAGATTAGGTCATGTCTACCAGGTATGTGGGGTATGTAGCACATCTTCCCAAATGGGGGGGTGAGGGAGAAAGGGGATGAGATTTATGCTTAGTAAGCATTTACTGTGGGTCAGCTCTTGGGTTACGTGCTTTGCATTGGATATTTAATTTAATCTTTATAATAGCCAGAGAGTTGGATCTTAATGGCATCATTTTCCAGATGAGCAAACAAAGCTAATAAATGACAGAGCTGGAATTCAAATTTGAGGGTCTCTGGCTTAAAAACTGTGTTCTTTCTATTCTGTTACTGGTCCCTTTGTCTGTTGATGGCATTTAAAATGAGAATCTTTGAAACTTGTTCCTATCTTAGTTTCTAACCTAATGTTTCTGGAGCAGTTTTAGGTCCTTAGAGAAGTGCCTTGATGTACATATATTGTATTTGTTATTATTAGATGCCAAGTAATTAAGAGCATCTGAAAGGTTTTTTTGAGAGTGGGAGTGGGGGGGATGGGACAGTTGGGATCACTTAGCTGTCTTGAAGAGAGTTTGGTATTTTCTTGTTAAATGTTTAGCTTAAAAATTGCATTGATGTTTTTGACATTTTAAATCAAACTTAATTTACAGTTACTTAACCTAGTTATTATATAGCATGTCCTGTGTTTACCTGTTTCGTGCTAAGTATACAGATGTGGAGTTATGAAAAACATGATGGACTTGGAACAAGGAGGAGCCAGGTCTGAGGCTGGCCTCTGTCACTCACTAGCACTGTGACTTTGGGCTCATAATTGATCCTCAGTTTTTCTCAGCTCTAAAATGGGCTTAATAGGACTGATCCCAAAGGGAGTTTTGTGAAGGTTAAATGAGTTAGAGCATATGAAATAGTTTCAGACAGTACCTGGGATCAAGCACAATCAAAGCTAGTTACCTACCTCCTACCCCCAAACTGAACAGTGCCAGAGAATCTGTAAATGATTACATAATGTTTACACCTTTATAAGTGGGAACTTTATAGATAGATATTACTCAACTTGTGAACTTCTGATGTAGGAAATTCCACTTATGCAGATGGCCAGTAGTTCCTACTACAACAGAAACTTCAGTATAAAGCTCAGACTCCTGAATTTGGAACCATAGGCTTTGGACTTGAATCCTGGCTTAGTAATTTACTAACTGAATTATCCTGGGCAAGCAACTCAACTTCTTTGTGCCTTAGTTTCCCCATATGTAAAATTAGGATAATAATAGCATCTACCTTTTAGGATTGTAAGGATGAAATGAGTGTGTGCGCGTGTGTGTGTCTACCAACACTGTATAAGGTATGCCATTATTATTATTTACTGTCTGTCCTCTCCTCTCCTCCCTGTGTATACAGCCCATAAATCATGTGGAAATTCCCCCTTTTATCTTCTCTCTCCAAGAGAATCTTTTGTACATCATGTACCTGTCTTTTTCCTCTGTCCTCAGTTTCTTCCTGGTTACTTCATTAAAAATAAAAGACTATTCTTTTTTCATGGGTAATACATTATTATTAATTCCTTTCCTTGTATATTTCTTGCCTAGACCCCCTTAAAAAATCTGTTTTTGTTTTATGTGGAAACTGAACATTCTTTAATAATGACTGATAAACCCAACCATGTGTTAAGGATATTCTTAGGCCAAGGAAGATGAAAGCCATATAATCTCAAGCAAATGAGGGGTAAAAAAACAAACAAAACAACTTTAATATTTATTACATGTTTACTCTGTGTCAGACATCTGGATGAGTAAACCGAGGCTTAGAATGGTTAAATAGCATGTTCAGAGGCACCCACTTTCTAAGTGTTGGAACCTGGGTTTGATTGAAGCCAGGCCTTCCTCACTCTTGGTCTCAAAATCCCTTAGCCTCTGTTGCCTTAAAGCCTCCAGGCACCTCCTCAAGACTCCATCTACATCCTTCAGTAACCTACATTCTGCTTTCCCTCAAGCTCTAACTTTTAAGATGAAAAAAGCACCCACAGTTCTCTGTGACTGCCATAATGTTCTTTTGCTCTTTTGGCAGGGCAGATGTATAGTGTTTCAGATACTTTGTGTTAAATTGACCTTTTGTGTGTTGGCTTGGAAACCTAACCACATTTATAATAATGTTTGTTAGGGGCAAATGTGCTCCAAGTTTCAGACAACTAAGTGGTAATGAATTTTTAAAAAGGCAACACTGTTTACAAGCTAGAAATTGCTTTTGTGTTTGTGTGAGTGTGTTACCTGCACTCATATACTTTACAGGCTTATATGTCATGCCTGAGCCAGGCACATTCTGGAATGTATATACATTATTGCACTTATTTGCTTAACTCTCTGTCCTCATCTGTGGCTGACCTTTGTACCCCCAGCTCCTACTACCGTGTTTGGTATATAGTAGGAGACCTATGAAGAGATCTATATAGTTTTCTTTAAAAATCAGTGGTTCTTATGTGAAAGTTGTGAACTAACTATTACAGTGGGATTAATCACTGAATTGTATGCTTGAGATGGGAAATTTTATTTTGTATATGTTTCCAAAAATTAAGTTAAAAAAAAAAAAAGTACGAAAGACAGTGACAAATGCAATACAAGATCCTAGGCAGGAAGAGAAAATGTCCCAAAGGCCATTATTGGGACATATGAAAAAATTGGAATATAGACTAAGCTTTACATCAATGTTAAGTTTCTTGAACTTGATAACTGTACTTTAGATGGTTACCTAAGTGAGTCTTGTTTTTAGGAAAGATACACCGAAGTATTCAAAGTGTTCAAAGAGCATGATATATACAACCTACTCTCAAATGTTAAGAAATAGATAAATAGTTAGAGGAATAGATAGATGGATAGATAGAATGATATAGCAAATTTATCAAAATGTTAAAAGTTGGCTGACTGGGTATTGGGGTGGGGATATGTTAGACTATGCTGTATGGGTTTGTATTTTTCCCCCCATAAATAATTGATTATGTTTATTGCAGATAACATTAAAAAATTTTTAATTTTGGAATACTTTCAAACTTACAGGACAGTTACAAAAATAATACAAACCCCATGCAGAGAACTCCAACATCCATCCCCTTAACCCCCAGATACTCTTACCACAAATTTTAACATTTTGCCACATTTGCATGCCCTCCCTTCCCTCTTTCCTCCCTTCCTCCCTTCCCCCATTTCCCCCTCCCCTTCCCTTTTCTTTCCCTGAATACTCAGGTATAGGTTAGTGTGCATCATGCTCCCTGAACATTTAATACGGCCATGTATATTTCCTAAAAACAAGAATATTCACTTCTGTAACCACTTTAAGTGCAGTTATCAAGTTTAAGAAATTTAACATTGATACTATAAGGCAATTTTTTCATATGTTTCAACAATATCCCTTTCACCCTTTTCTCCGCCCTTGCCAGATCCTATCCAGGATCATGTATTGCATTAAACTGTCATTGTTTCTTTAATTGATCTTTTTTTTTTTTTTTAAATTGTGAGAATATATATATATATATATATATGAAACATAAACTTTCCCATCTCATCCACACCCAAACATACCATTCAGTGGGATTAATCACTTTCACAATATTGCGATACCCCCACAACTTTTATTTCTAAAATTTTCTCATCGCCACAAGCAGAAACCCTATGTCCATTTTGCATTAACTCCCTATTCCCCCTGCCCCCTACCCCTGGCAACCTGAATTCTAATTTCTGTCTCTTTGAGCTTGCATATTCTCTGATACTTTCTTTGTAGTTAAATTTAGCGTCCTAAAATCTATAATAATCTCATTTGCTTTGACACCAACTTAACTTCAATAGCATACACAAATTATGTCCTTTACCCCTCCATCTCTCCATATTATGTAGTTCCTGTCCACAGATTACATGTTTATTATACATTGAGTTCAAAACCACTGGTTTTTCATTACTTTTTTTTTTTTTTTTGCATTTGCCTTTTAGAGACTGTAGGAAGGTAAAAGTGGAGTTACAAACCAAAAATACAATGGTACTGACATTTATATATACCTATGTCATTTTCTTCCCGCTACAGTCTGCTGTTGAACCCCTCTAGGGAAGTTTGAATTTCTGTTATTGTGGTCTTCAGCTGTTCGATTTCTTTTCATAATTTCCATCTCTATTGATATTCTCTTTGTGTTCCTCTGTCATTTTCCTGATTTCTTTTAGTTCCTTGTCCATGTTTTCCTATAGCTCTTTGAGCATATTTAGGACAGTTATTAAAAAGTCTTTGTCTGGTATGTCTCAGGTGTGGTCCTTCTCATTGATGGTTTCCAATGCTTTAATCTTCTCCTTTGCTTGGGTCATTGCTTCTTGTTTTGTACCTTTTGTTGAAACCTGGACATCTTGATAATTTAATGTTATTGTTGGAATTTAGACTCTGAGGCATCTGTTCCTTAAAGCTTGTATCCAGCTAGTGTTATGATAGAGCTTTCCTTGATTTCCAGGAGCTAACCAAAAAAAAAACCACCTTGTCTAGTCTTTGCAGATTGATCTATGTGAGGGCGGTCCTTCAGGCCTTATCCATACAGTGAGTTTAGAGAAGAGCCCCTGACCAAAGCATAGGGGCCTCCCTGAAATCCTTTCTATGCATGGGTCTTGTCTTGGGCATGCCAGTGTGGCCTTAGGAATTCCTCCATTTACATGGGATGGGCCTGAATGTCCCCTCTTCCCTAGGAAACAGATTCCTCACGGTCCTGGGCTCTGCCTGGCCATCTGCCCCCATGACTTGACTGCTCTTCCACAGCGTTCTTCAGGAGAACTTCTTGAGCTGCCTTCTACATGCAGTGCAAGTCCTGGGACAGCAAGTCCCTCAGGTCATCACCGTACAGATTGGGCCAGACATGTGTGCTCCCCATGTGTGCAGGAGGATTACTCTGTTCCCTATGCAGAACCAGGACCGGGGATCCTCACTGGGAGCATAGACTGGCTTTGCACCAAGCTATGAGGAGTGGAGGAGGGGCCACCCGCGTGCCATGAGATCCTGTTGCTTTTAAGTAGCCTTTTTCTTGATTCTATGTGTGCCCTGTTAATGCAATCCTTTAACTTTTTTCTGGAGCTTTGAGAAAGATGTTTTGCCAGTTCTTGCTGGTTGTTCAAAGTGCTGTGTGTCTGGGGTGGTGTGGGTTGAGGGGGTGGGGGGTGGACAGATCCCTGAAGTGTAGTAATCTGCCATCTTGATTGGGGCCTGGGTTTTTTGTTGTTATTTTTTGCAACTGTATTCTAAGTTTGAAATTATTTTGGAATAAAAAAATCTTTTAAGTGCCACAGCTCAGTAAAAAAAAAGGTGGTTCTTCATACCTCTCTGTATGCTTGATATATTTCACTATAAAAATAAATATATTTACTATAAAAACAATATAGTAAGGTCTGACAACAATGAAAGAGGAACCTTGCCATACAGTTGCCAATCACGTGAAAATACTGCTTATGCTAGTCATATTGAGATATTTAAAGGTATTTGGGAACCAGATGCCTATGAGAATATTGCTTTGATTATTGGGCGACAAGGAAGGCAGTCAAACGAGTTCTGTCTTGGCTTGCAGTCTTGTTTATTTTTCTCAGGTTAGGACTGATAGTGTTAATGGTTTTGAGAGACCATGAGAAAGATCTGCCATGAACTTGAGTATATTTAGTCCTAAGTGTATAGACATTGTCTAATAATCGCTGTTTAAGTTATTAGCATACAGTGATCATAAAACCTTAGAATTTCAAGAGTTAAAAGAATTGAAAGTCATCCAGGAACACCCTTTCCCCAGTTTTACAGTGGAGGATACTAAGAATCAGAGCGCTTATGTGACTTGCCCAAGACCTTTTTGGGCAACCACTTTAGTTTTTTTATACAACATCTAGCTGGATTTGTGATTGAGTGACACAATGATACATGTAGAATTTAGGAAACTACCCATTTGTTTAAATAGATTTGAGAAAGTGAAGATGTATTTATGGGCTGGAGATTAAGAGGTTATTTAAGAGAAATTAGGATTATTCAACCCGTGACCTTAGATGTTACGAAAGGCAGTGTCTCACGGGAGAACAGAGCTCAAACTTCTTGTCTGAGGTGTCCTGGGTGCCCATTCTCGGGGTTGGGTCAGATGGAAAGCTATCACCAAGCCAGCATGGATGGTTTTCTCAGGAGCAAACTAATCTGCCCAAGCTTAGCGTTCTCCTGAGTGATAATATTTTGTGCTATTTTTTTTTTTTTTTTTAAAGTAATTCTCTAAGTCTTGCTTTTTTTGTTCTTTTTAAACATTTTAATAATAATTCTTTAAGTCTTTAATAAATGTTTCCTTGAATGTTGACACCTAACCCTACTCCTGAACATTGAAGCTATTTTCACGTTTTCTTTTCTGGTCTTTGGCCATAATGAATAAGTTAGTTTTATATAATTTTAATTGCAGGACACATATATATTTGTCTTCTTTTCTCACTTAAACTTTTTTTTTTTTTTTTTTTTGAATTCTATTGCAGTATCGTCTTCATAGTAATCAGTTTCAGTGGGTATGTAATATTTAGTTGGGTCAATATATTATGTTTTGCTTAACTAAATCCCCCACTGTAGGATGCTTAAGGTACTTCTATTTTTATAGAATACTATAGGGGACCATTTAAAACATATAAATAGCATTTCTCTGCTTCTAATTACTTTATTAGGATAAATGCGTGTTAACTGTATCCAAGGAAATAACCACTTTCATGACTTTTAATATGTAATTCCGAATAATTAGAGAAACAAAAATTTAGATCACAAATGGCTTTAAACTTTGCAGGAAGCTGCTCATTTCTTGACTGTTGTTTAGGCAATGTGCTGGCTAGTAACATGTCATATACTGACAAATTATAATTGCTTATCATTGGCAGGTAAAGTTTTCTTCAAATGACTTGAAAGGGATTGATTTGCTTTTGTTTTGATGCTTTTTCTCATTATAAAATGAGATTCTGAAGTGTAGAGGAAGCCATGAATATGAAATTGTGGTGAGGATTTTTATTATCTGTTGTATAACTTAGTCGTAATAAAGGGAAAGAACTTTAGGTCAATTTTAGGTTGGTGAAAATCCTTAGTAAATGATTTTTGCATGACTCGTATGAATTACTTCCATGCTGGTCAGATGTAAAATCATGTAAGCCTACTGGTTTCCCTGAAACTTTCATGTATCTCCCTTTGCTTTTTTGTTACTTGGGAAATGGATTCTTCTTTCAGTATCTGATGTCTTTCTGCTCAGTGGGGATATTTTTTTGCAGTGTCAGGGTAATCATTCTATAATTCAAAGCTGGATACCTTGCTTAAAATCTTTCATTTGCTGCGCTTGGCTGTTAGGATAGTCTATCCAGACATCTTAGCATGGGTTAAAAAGCCCCTTATGATCACCAGCCTTGCTTTCTTTCCATTCCCATTCTTGCAGACTACACTCCAGCCCTGCTGACTGTTTTTCAGTTCTTCTCATACATATCATGATCTCTTTTCTTGGTCTTGGTCCTTCTGTGGGGAACACATTTCCCTTCCCCAGTACCTATTCACCCTTCAGGTGTTAATTTTCTGTCATTTATTCCTGGAAACCTTTCCTTATCCTCCCAGGGGTTTAATTGCTTCTCCTTTGTCCTGAGACAGCATCCTAGTCTTCCCTATCATAGCTTGTACAGTAATTGCTGCTGCTATCTGTGGCCCCTGCCACACTGGAAGCTCCAGAGGTTTAGGGCCAAGTCCCTATTGTATATCTTTCATTTCAGCTCTTGAGCAGATGGCCAGTAAACTATTATTGAACAAACGAATGCCAGTTGTAAGATTCTAACTGTGGCTTTGTCTTGTGGAATGCCTGTTTGATTGTTTGACTGCATTTTCTCTTCATGTTGTTCTTTTTTATCAGGAGAAAAGTCACTTTACAAAGTACACCTAGGCTAATTAGATCTTAATGGAGGTAAGACTTATACAGCAACAACAAAAAATTGTTGAGAGCGCATTACAGATTAAAAGGCACTCTCTTGTTTAAGAAAACCGAGTTTCAGCGAGGCAAAGCAGTACCAATCATCTAGCCCCAAGTTCCATACTCTTCCACTGTGTCTTGTGGCTGTGCTGCCCTTGACTCTGGTTTATGGGAGTAGCACAATCTGTAGGTGCAGTTGGTCTTGTGATGTGTCCTGTCGCGTTCTGCTCAAGTCCAGCTATTCACCGACCCTCTGTTGCCCCCTGGGTCCACAGAGCCTTCCAGGTGCTCCAGATTCCAGGTTTGCCGCCTCTGGTCACTGTCAAGGCTCTGACCACATGCCTGAGTCAGATTTTGCATCTCCTTACCTGTCTGCCCTTGTAGTGTCCTACTCTTAGCAAATCCTCACTGTGGGAAGACAACCTGAGGAAGTAATTCAGTCAAGATATTTCTGGCTGGAACAGGATGCCTCAAAGCAGAAAGTCTGCTTACTCTGACTTGGGACTTCTGAGGAGATAGATTTTGTTTCCTTTTTTTTTTAGGTCTTTAAAAAGCTGCTGGCTGTGAATTCAGTGTAATCCTAACCTTTAGATATTTTACAAGAGCCATACATAATTTATGAGATCTTCACTAATCTGTATTAGGTATGGTCTCTATAGAACATAAGGCACTTGTATTTTCAGTTGTTTCTCTAAAATGTTATTTTTAAATTAATTTTAGATAATTTATTCAATATATGAGCAAGTAGTTACAATTGCATACAAATAGTGTTTGCCATTCTTGCATTTTCTTTTAGAGAAGTCAAGACATAAGTGTAGCTCAAGTGGTTGTACACCTGCTTCCCATGTACGAGGTCCTGGGTTTGATCCTCTGTGCCTCCTAAAAACAAAACAAAAAACAAAACAAGCAAGCAAATGAAAAAATCTAACTCTCACTGGGGAGCAGATGTAGCTCTGTGGTTGAGTGCCTGCTTCTCATGTACAAGGTCCTGGGTTCAATCTCTGATACCTCCTAAAATAAAAAAGACATAAGCCTAATATTTGACTCTTCCTCGGCATGGATTAAAAATTTGCTAAGGCTGCTGAACTCTTAAGATTTTATTTAGCATTTTAAAGAAATTATTCAAATAATTATTTGCACTTTAGAAAAATAAAAAATCTAAGACTTGCCACTCACAGATAAACATTTTGTTAATATTTTGCTGATTTATCTTTTCAAACTTTGTTCCATGCATATGTAAACTATAAATTAAAACATTGTTTTTAAACAATGATAGAACATAATGCTGTTTTGTAACCTGGCTATTTCACCCAATGACTGTTCACATTCTCTTCCCCTTCCCTCCATGGTTATAAGTAAGTGGTGTTATAACTTTTTATGGTGCATAATGTGTTCCATTGGGTGGATGAATGAAAGTTCATTTACTTGATAACCTTCTGCTGTTGGACATACATATTGTTTGTTTTTCCTGCTACCCAGGTAATCCTGTTATAAATATCATTGTACCTCCATTTTTGTGCACTTTTCTGATTATTTTCTTAGGATACTGTAAGTAGTTTTGTTGTCTAAAATGCATTGTTCACATTTTGAGAATTTGGATACTTATCTATGCCATGATTTAAAAAGCATACACTTGTACTTTAACAAAACATCATAAATCTGCCCAGTTGGTTTTCTAGGACAGCAAGTTTTTTAGGTTCCTTGGCTAATATTCAGCCCTGAGGACTGTGGGATGCCTGAGCAGTATTTCTAATGGTTAGGTGTTTTTTTGTTTTTTTTTTTAACCAGAGCACCATAAACATTCTTGACTGCCAGATTCCAAAATTTGCTCTGGAGGTGTGAGTTGGAGCCATCTTAAATGGCTGGAGGATAGTCCTGTGGAAGAGACAAGTTTTGTCATTTTCTGTTTACTAGTGAACCTTGAAAACCTTTCCAAGTAAAATAGAGTCGTTAAAAAAAACTTTTTTCCTTATTATTAAAATGCTGACTGCTCATTCATGCTAAAGAGAGAAGCCCAGTGTGATTTCAGAAGTTGGATTTTGTACTGATTAGTGGTTATAAAGATTTTACATAGATAGTATTCCTAGTGTTCTGAAGTTATTTTATTGGGTAGGTCATCTTCAGTGAAATCAGCAAGACTAGTTTATCTTTGCAAAGACTTGGGACAAAAGGCTCTTAACTACGCTCCCCAAGGAGCACAGTTCACCTTTTAGATTTTGCTTCAGGCATCTCTGAGCAACTTTATGCAGTTGAGCCTTTAGATTCTAGATATGATTCTAGTTTGGCACTTTAGAGATCCTCTTTGCATTGTCAGACAAAGCCTGCAGAGCCTAGCATCGGGAAGGGAACCTATAGTAAGTGGAGCATTACATGGAAGATCTAGAAAAGGGTGAAGTTCTTTAAATAAGGTCTTGATAGAGGATCTTATCTGTGCATTATCTTTCTGTTCTTTGACTTAAGTGTTAAAACATTCTTCTCAAAGCCTCAATTTCAGGGTAATAGTTAGGCTCTTTCTCTGTGTTCTATACCTCAGGTAATTTGGAAACATTTATATATCTAAATCTATTTCATATTTATGCATTGTGTATCTCTTCTTATGTTTATATAATATAGTGTAGATTTAGACTGATGATTTTTAAAAAAAATCCATGAACTCTAATAATGTCAAGGCACTTTCCTTCACTAGGAGTCCTGCTTGTTTCTGTTTATTTTTCATGGTCTAATTTCCTGCCATGATGAAGTTCTCTCCAAATGGCTTTCAAGAGAACACCTGGCAGCCCAAGATGATGATCTTATGGTTTCCATTCATAAAATCTCTTTGGAGGACTCTTGCTTAGGTCACCCCTTGTACCTATGGGTGGGCAGTGTTTGTTTAGGCCTGGGTCACAGGTAGGGGCTAGGCAAGATGCTGTGATCCAGAGTCCTAACAGAACCACATGGGATGCAAGGTTTCTAGATAGATAACAGCAACAGATGTCCACCGTAACATCTTGAACTGGCAGTTTTTTAGACAACTCTTAACTCAAACAGGTCCAAAACTAAGTTCATTTTTTCCCTTAAAAACTGCCTTCCTTTTGAACTTGTCACATCACCTGGTTACCTCAGCAGGATTGACTCATCTATCAGTTCATTAGTTGCCAAGTTCCACTGATTTTTAAGTCCTAAACATCTCTTTTAACCCAGTTGTTCCTTGAGTGTGTTTGTTCTCAAGTGTTCTGTGAAAAAAGAATTTCAATGCTCAGATAAAGTTTGGGAAATGCCATGATGCTTGCTTAGTTTATCCCCTTCTTGGAGAATAAGAATGTTTGTTAACATGCTAATGTCTCGAAGTCTTGCAACAGTGAAACTTTTTGAATGTTACGCAATCAACCTTTTTCTAAATATATTTAATCATGGGACAGTCTTTTCACTTCACACTTAGTAATATGAAATTACGCTTGAGACACACAACTCTAATGTCTCCTTGCCTTTCCATCCCTACCCCTACTGCCTTTCTTTAGATTTTCATCTCTTGCCTGCACTGTAGCTCAAATCTCCAAAATCAGGGGTTTTGAATCTTTTTTGTGCTGGTGACTCCTTTGGTAGTCTGTTGAAGCCTGCGAGTCTCTTAGAATAAAGTTTTTGAACACATAGAATTAAATACGTAGGATTACAGATCATTCACAGATAGGCTACAGAAGACCTGTCCTTCTGGTTCATCTTTAATTTCTGTAGACTGGAAATGCTGCATGGAGAGATAGTATTGAATGATGGGGAGTTAGCCTGATCTATATGGGCAAGTTACTTAATCTCTCTATCTCCGTTTACTCATCTGTAAAATGGAGATAATACTAGTACCTACCTAATAGGATTGTAATGATAATTGAGTCCTTAAAGCACTTAGAACAGTGACTGGTTTATATGAGTGCCTAATAAAAGTTAGCTAGTATTTATTTCCACTTTCCCTCCCCGTTAGCATCATTTTTATCATCTTATTGCAAAAGATGGTTTTACAGTTCCTGTGAAGTTCATTATTCAAAGATTTTGCATGCTTCTCCGTAGTTAATGCTCAAAGAAGGAAAAATGCATTTAATATTAGTCCTTTAATTGACTTTTTGGTGTCCAGTAGGTGGGAACTATAGAACAACCTTTTGTTAGTGCAGAATGGTATGGCATTATTTAATATTTAATTTAATAATATTTATTCAATAAGCACTTATTCTCAAAACCTAGAAAACAAAGAAACACTGTGGAAGGACATGTGGCTATGGGTGAATGGCTGACTTAGAGGGTTTTCATTTTTTTTGAGACTTAAGTATTTTCCTTTGAGAATTTCAGCAGATAAGAGCATGAGTTTCAATCATAGCTCTGTGACTTTGGGCAAGTTATTTAATGCCTCGCCAGCCACCATTTACTTATTTGCAGAAATAGGCCTGGTTATACTTACTCCTCCATTTAATTTGAGTATAACATATGCAGAACATAGAGCCAGTGTCTGGCCCATGGTAGATGGTCAGTAAATAGCTTCCTTTCTCCTCTCTCATTCCTGGGGAGTGGAAGACGATACTTGTGTAGGCTATTACTCAGCTCCAGTGCTCCTCCTTCTGTGGGTTGTAAACATCCCCGTTGCTAAGGCTTTCTTGGAAAGCATTTTTCAACTTTATAGCTTCTTCTTTTTCTTAGTTTGGCACGGGTAATATATTCAACTTTGTGAAAAAAATCATACCATTATAAGGTACAGATTGAGAAGACTTGCACTTATCCTTGTCCTCTTTCCCTTAGAGATACCTCTTTCCCTTAGGTATCTTCCTTTATTCATTTCTTGTATCCTTCCAGTGTTTCTTTATTCAGGTACATTTAATATAAATAAATATTCTTATTCCCCCCCTCCCATTTTTATGCAAAAGCTAGCATACTTTGTTTACTCTTCTGCACCTTGCTTTTTTTCATTTTGCAGTTTATTCTCCTTTCTTTCCACATGGGGATCTGAGGATGGAATAGTTGTCTGTATTGTGTGCCTGAGGTACCAAGTGGGTCTGGGGGATGAATCAGTTGCTCTGTATTTAAAAAGCATTATTACAATTGATGTACAAATATTGAAGCATTGCTACTAACTATGGTCAGTGGTTTACATTATGGTTTACATTTTGCACTGTACACTTTTATAGGTTTTGATGAAATTTAAAATGGCCTGTATCCGTTATTGCAAGATCATGCAGATCAATTCTAATGCCCTAAAAATGCCCTGTATTCCATCTGTTCTGTTCTTCCTTCACCCTCCCCTGGGAACCTATGGTAACCACTAAGTTTCAGTTTTTGAAGAATAAGATTCATAGTTACTTGGGATAACATTGAGGGCCTGACATATTGGTCTGTTTTCTTTTGTTAGGCACTGCCTGTGTTCTTGAGGGATTCTTGCCTCTCTCATTGAGAACATAGCAGGACTCCCCAGGATGGGAGTTTAATATTTTCTTGTTTATTGTATGTGTCTCAACACACTATAAATGAACACTTACATATTCCGTAGAAGCCTGCCCCAGGTATGCGTTATCCCGTATATCCCCCCACACCTGACACCCTACACCAGTAACCCTCCCCTGCGATATTTGCCAAAAGAACATTCCCAACATTGTAGTTTTAACCACAGAACTGCAAATCCCCAGAGTTCACCTGCTCCTTCCTCCAACCCTTCCCCCAGTTCCATGCAGCTTTTTCTCTATCTTGAGAATTATTTTGTTAGAAGTTATGTTCTCTATATTTTCAAATGTTATTCCTATTTATTGAAGATATAGAATCCAGAGAAATAAGAAGTAAAATCACGTGGAATCCTGCAACCATTGTTAATGTTTTGATGAATAGTCTCTCAATCTTTTTTTTGTGTTTTTCCCAACATAAGTGGTGTTCATATACTACGTGATGTTTTATTTTTTCATTTGCTAATATATCATGAATATTGTTCCATCTTCCAGTAATCATAATTTTTTTTGGTATAGAATTCTTTTGGATGACTTCACCATGATTATAGTTTCTTGCATGTAGGATTATTTTGTTAGTCATTTTAAACAACCTTATAATGAAGATCCTTATAGCTAAATCTTGTATAATGTTGTTATTTGCTTAGAATAACTTCTGAGAAGGGGGACTGCTGAGACAAAGGACATAAATAAATTGTTCTGTCAAAGTGATATAGTATTTACATTCCTAAATGAGTGCACCTGCTTTATCATACTTAAAAATCAATTGTGGATATTATAATTTTTGTTAAAATTTACCAATCTGTTAATTTGTCTTATTATTATTATTTTTTATTAAAGACCTTTGTATGCTAAGGATATTAACTATTTGTGAAAAATGGTACGAATATTTTTCCTCAGGTTGTTTTCTTTTATATTTACAGTCTTTCGGTACAGAATTTCATGTACTCAAACATTTCTTTTATGGTTTCTACTTTTGGCATCACATTGGAGATACTTGGGCTCACTGTCTGCTCCCTGTGTCTGTTTGTTGTGTGCTATCTGTGTCTGCTTTAGTCTTTTTAGGAGGCCTAGGGAACCGAACCCAGGACCTCCCATGTGGGAGGGAGGCGCTCAATCGCTTGAGCCACCTCCGTTCCCTGCTTGTTGTGCCTCTCATTGTGTTTCCTTGTTGTTTCTCTCTTCATTGTGTCATCTCGCTGCATTGTCTTGTTGCATCAGCTTACTGCGCCAGCCTGTCACATCAGCTTGCTGTCTTGCTTGTCTTCTTTAGGAGGCACCGGGAACCGAACTTGGGACCTACCATGTGGTAGGCAGGTGTCCAACTGTTTGAGCCACATCTGCTTCCCTGGAGAGACATTTTGACTCCTCTAATTGTATAAATGTTTTCCTCTATTTATAGTTAGTATTTGGTATATTTGGTATTTTTAAATGATGGGATATTTATTTTTCATGTATGCTATAAGATGAAACCTAACTTTATTATTATTTTTTTTCTATCCTGTTGTCCCAGCCTATAAAATTATTCTTCTTCCCACTGATTTGAAATCATTTTGCATGTCTTTATAAATTGTGCTGTTTTCTTAAACACACTTGAAAATTTATACTCATGCGGTATAGAAGGGGCGTTAGACTTATAGTTATAAGGTCTTTGTTTTTAGGTAGGCGCCAGTGTGACATTGAGGAGGTAGCATAACCTCTCCTTGATTTGGCTTCTTCTGTAAAGTCACATCTGACTAGAGTTATTTTGAGGATCTGATGAGATAATGGATATAAATATGAAGCTCTATGCAGGGAGTAAGTATAATGATCCTAATTGGGATGGCCCACATATCCCTGTGTCCCTATAACCATAGTTAAACAACATAATAAAAACTTACATTTTATCTTCTGGAAGGATAAGAAAGCCAACAAAATAACTTCTCTGGATTTTGAGTAATTTCTGATTAGCCAAATAGAACACAATCACTGTAATAAAAACAGGCATGTTATTATTACTTTTTTCTGTTGACATGGATTAAATTCATATTTACTTTTTAAAGTGATTAAACATAGAAAACAAATTTAATGCTCTACTTTCCATATGATGCTATTCTTTATTTGGGCTTTCTTTCTTTCTTTTTTTAAATAAAACACTTTATTTTGAACAAGAACGTGGTATAAGCAACTGAGAGCATGCCCCATAATATGAGAAGCCCTTTTCCCATTTGCTGTCCATCCTACCGTGTAATTTTGTCAAGAAAAAGTATCTTCTATTTAGTTAGTTTTGTTATCTACTATTACACTTTCTTATAAGATGGGCATGGATGGCACTGACTGATATCTGGCCCAAAGTCTAAGAATCATGCCCAGCTAGTGCATGCCAAGTAGTTATGTTTTGGGAAATTAAACTCTTGTTTGTGTTAAAGTTGAATACATATACTAACACAGGCTATTGAAGCACTATTATAGATTTTGTTACTGAAAACGAATGTGATTTATCCATATTTTCATAGTTCCTTCATGTAAAAATCAGTTTTGTTCCTTTAAAAAAAATTCGATCAAGTAATCTTGCAAAGGAAAGTAAGCTAGCTTCAAGTCTACATTATAAAAGCAAAGAGAAAATGAATAATTTTCTGCTCACATATCATATTTAGGATATTTATAAGTTTTGTATTAGTTTCCAGAGAGCACTATACTGCTTATGCCAGAAACTTCATATACTGTAGTTGAGCACCAAAATGTTTCCTACTGGTTCTCCAACAGTCACATTGCCTGTGCGTGGTTCTTTTCATTCCATGTGAAGCAGTGGTAAATTCATACAGAAAATGTTATCCTCTTCTCCTTTCTTTATAAAACTCTGGATCCACTTGTCTCCTTTATCAAAATACTTCCACCCAAAATATATTGAACTTCATCATCCAAGTGTAAATGTTCCTTATAAAACATCTTAATCTTTTCTTCATAATTTGGCAGTTTATCTTTGCATAAGATTACTATGTCCATCCAGAAATAGTTTCTCACTTTTCAGATTTTTTCTAATTCTGGAATATGCTTTTATTTGTCAGCATCTAGTTTCCAGGAAAAGACACCGAGCTGATGCAGTTGCTCCAGGCCAACTGGCCGCGGGGCTTCAGTGGTGGGGTTTCTGGTGGTGGTCCTGGGACTTGCCCCTACACCATACCCATTCCCCCCTTGCTCCCAGAATGCTGGCAAGAAGTGGGCATTGGGTCGGGCTTTGATTTGGTCTTTAGATTCAGGCATTTCCATTAAGAGAATCAGGCACCTGGCTTCATATAGGGCTCTGAGAGTAACTGACTTTGAGACCACCCTTAAATCATTTCATGCCTCTGGGCTTCGGTTTCTTCATCTGTAAAACGAAGCTCCTTTGTTGGTACTTGAATGCTTGCAGAAGGAGAAAGTTATATAATAGCCCAATGTCTCTGATATGAGGAACAGAGGACTGTGAAATGAAGGCCAATTCTTTGCATTCTAATTATGGGAAATTTGAAGTAATTGTTGGCTTATTTGCTTAATTTTTTTGTCACTAAGATACTTAGTTGGTCAAGAGAAATGGTCTTTGTTTTACCTTTCATTTCTGCCTTAATGAAAGCCCCCAATAAAAGCATTTCCAGTAATGTTGTTATATTCTATATTTAAAAATGTTTCCCTAAGGGCTAAGGAGTACTTTTTTTTCTTTCAGATATAGATGCAAATTACAGTAAAATCTTGGCTTTTTTGAACTCTTAGGGGATGAATCATTTTGGGATAATCAAGTTTTCTAGATGGGTGGGAGTTTATTCATATAATCACTGTATTTTTTAAAAAATTAACTACTTTGATGAAAAAGTTAAAAAATGTTTGTTATATACTTGTACTGAGATGACTAAAACAATTTATTTTTTCTTTATTAATCAGGTTCAATTATTGTAGCAGTTTGGCATTGTTTATGAATTCCAAAAATAGATGTTGGATTATGTTTGTAAACTGGTCTGTACCTGGGCATGATTAAATAATGATTAGGGCTTTGATTGGGCCACGTCAGTAGGTCTCACAGAGAAAATTACACAGCAGAGAAGAGAGTTGGAGTTTTGAGCTGGAGCCCGGGAAGTAAACACACAGGAGAAGAACACAGAGGAATAGAGACAGCTCCACAGACGAGGCAGAGGCCCCGGGAAGAGAGATGAGCCATTCGCCTGATAGTCTACAGCCTACCTTGTAGAGAGAGGCAAGCCTGAGCCCGGAGAGAATTGATCCCCAGGGAGAGAGACAAAGCCTAGAGAGCCTGATGGCCTACAGCTGATATTGGAAGAAGCTGGGACCACAGAGCCTGAAGAGGAAGAGGAAGGCTGAACGTTGGCAGCCATCTTGCTCTAACACGTGGCAACATACATTGGTGAGGGAAGTAGCTTATGCTTTATGGCCTGGTAACTGTAAGCTTCTACCCCAAATAAATACCCTATATAAGAGCCAACAGATTTCTGTATTTTGCATCAGCACCCCTTTGGCTGACTAATACAATTATGAACATGGGTTGTTGTGCTGAGCACTGTGCTTTTAGGGGCATAGTTTGTGTTGATGTAGAAAAGACCTGGGTTTAAATTTAGATTTTACCACTTATTTCTTCTGTTGCCTTGTAATAACAAACCTCTTTTAACCTCACTCTCCTTATATCTTAAGAAATTGAAGTTGGAAAACCTGGTATAAAATAGATCTTCTATAAATGATAGCTATTATTATTATTATAATTATAGGGATGCTCTTCAGGGTATATTGGGGTATATATGTACATATTGTATTTGTTCCATAGTAACTAGTTTTATATTAGAATTCTTATTGTGCTTTCTGTAGTTTTTCTGTCAACTTTACTGTTTTCACTTCATGAAGCTGTCAGTGTGCCTGTGTGTAGGGCCTTTTCCCACAGACTTTACAAGCTTGTTTGCATCTAGTCGCTCTTATTTTATATATAGCTCTAGTGAGAAAACTGGTGAGAAAGTTTGTGAAAATTTGTGTGGAATTTCTGTATTTCCTTCGGTGAACTCATATTTTGTGTGTGCTTCAAAACAATGAAGCTTAGCCCTATTAAAATGTATTTATGTGTGCTGGTCTTAATTTAGAAAGGCACAGTATTGAATCACCCACTAAGGAAGGCATACAGTTTAAGTTGTTTTTCTTTTATTGCCTTTCTGGACTCCTCTTTATTGACTTGTGGCACGCATGCACTGTGATAGAATACCATCTGAGTTTCAGAGTGCAGATTGAAGCCATGTGGTTTTCTGTGAGTTTTTGTTTTTTAAGCCTAATATGAGATTATATCCATTACCTTGACCTTATAAATTACACATCTGCTATGTGCCAGGTACTGGTATTTACCTCATCTGTTGCTCACAGAATCCTCTGGTATCTGCCTTTCTCTTTCCATGTAGCTTATTACTGCCTCTAGAAAAGAAGTTGGTGGGTGTCCAGAACAGTGTCATGGTGGCGAGGATGTCCTTAGGGCAGAATCTGCTATTGACTTTTAGACAGTGGTGCTCAATACACACGAGTAACAGAGTCCTTATGAAAAGAATCTAGGTAGTTCTTCAGATTAGTTCAGTTAGTCAAATTATGTTATATTAAAGAATGTAAAGAATGCCAGGGGAAGGCAAATGTCCGTGATTCTGTCCTGGGTCACAGGAAGCCTGTCCTAAGACAGTATGGTGCTGCCCTCCCCCACCCCGGATCAACCCTTGTCTAGACATAACATACTAAAAATACTAAGAGGGACTTCATGAGGAAGCATTTGTTTCTGTTTCTGTAAACTCGACTTTTAGCTGAGAAACATGAAAGTACATAGTTCTCATGTGAACAACTTTACTTACTGGTTTCATTCAGAGCTAATACTGTTTAGGGCCTTATAAATGGTTTGAATGTTGAGAGAAGTAGAAAAGATAAATAGTTCTGGTGTTGAAGAAAGTAGAGCAACAGAAATCAAGCTGAAACATGGTGGTTAAGTCCAAATAGCCAGATCATCTGTATACTTAATATAAAGCTGATTTTGGCCCCACCATTCACTTATATCATGAAACAACATGGAAACAAGTACAAGTGCTTCTGGATGTATTTTTCAAGGCTTAGTGTATAGATCATAGAAAGATTCTGCTACTATCACATTATTACTGGACCAGTAGTTGAAAAGAGCCTTTTCTTTTTTTAATGGGAAAAAGTCATACAATCATACACTACTTCTAAAAGATTTGATTAAAGTTGTTCTTTTCTAAAAGGCCATTCATTTCTTGTGTATTTGAATACTTGAATTTAAAAAATTTTGTGTTGAAATAATTACAGATTCACAGGAAGTTGCAAAGATAGTACAGAGAGGTCCTATGTTGTATAATTGAACTTTAACATGTGATAACACTTTTTCTCTTTTAATTTTTAAAAGTTTTAGACTTACTGAAAAATTACCAAAAGATAAAAGATGTGTAATGTTCATTCTCTGAAATTTCTTTTGGAACTAATTTTCTGAATAACTCCAGATACAACTGAAATAATTGCTGAAATCCAGATGTGATTGTCTTGTGAGCGTGAAGTGGTTTTCCTGGAAGCCAGAAGCACCCTTAGAAGGAGGAAAATGGTTGTGGAGTTCTTGGCTTGCTGTGGCTTGGGCCCCTTGAGCCTTTGAGCTTCCTGTACATGCTGGGGGTTTTGCAAATGATACGAGAGTCCTGAAGCTACAGTTGTAAAACAAAACAAAACAAAACAAAAACAGGTGGTGGCCAGGAGCCAACTTGGCAGCTGTTCTGCTCCCCAAATAGCCGAGGTTGTTGAACCTTCACAAGGTCCTACGGATCAAACTGGGGGTGAGGAGGATCGGCTCCCGACAGATATTTCATTCTTTTTTTTTTTTAAACTTTCAATTTTGAAATGCTTCCAAACTTACTTCTCCTCACTTGCTTGATCCTCATCCATGATCATGTATTGCATTTAATTGTCATTGTCTCTTTAGTTGCTTGCTATTTCTTCTTCTTTTTTTAAACTATGGGAACATATATACAATATAAATATCTCATCACAGATACTACTCCCAAGCATGCCATTGAATGGGGTTAATCACATTCATAATATTGCAATGCTCTCGCCACCTTCCATTTCTAAAGCCTTCCCATCTCCCCAAACAGAAACCTTTTATCCATTATGCATTAACTCCCAGTCCCCCTGTCAACCTGTACTCTGATTTCTGATATCAGGTGTATGATGTATGATATATATATATATATTTTTTGTAGTTACCGTGGGGCTTAAGTTTACATTCCAAATCTGTAACATCTCATTTGCTTTGATACCAGCTTAACTTCAACAGTGTACACAAACTATGTTCCTTTATACCCACCTTTATGTAGTTTCTGTCACAAATTACATGTTTATACATTCTGAGTCCAAAGTCATTGATTTATCACTACATTTTTATACATTTGTCTTTTAGAGTCTGTAGGAAGTAAAAAGTGGAGTCACAAACCAAAAGTATAATGTTACTGGCATTTATATTTACCCGTGTCATTACCCTCATTGGACATCTTTATTTCTTCATATGGCTTCAATCTATATTGTCTGTTGTCTTTCTTTTTGTCTCTTTAGCATCTCTTGTAGGGCTGGTCTGGTGGTGATGAACTTCTTCAGCTTTTTTCTGGGAATATCTTAAATCTTTCCCTCCCTTTTGAAAGACAGTTTTGCTGAATATAGAATTTTTGGTTTGGTTGGCATTTTTTTGCTGTTAGCACTTTTAAAATACGTCATCCCGCTATCTTCTTGCTTCCATAGATTCCTGAAAAATTGGCACTTAATCTTATTGCTGCTCTCTTGGATGTGACATGTTGCTTCTCTTGTGGCTTTCAGAATTCTCTCTTTATCTTTGGTATTTGACAGTTTGATTAAAACATGCCATAATGTGGTCTCTTTGGGTTTATCCTGTTTGGAGTTCGTTAAGCATCTTGGATGTGTGTATTTATGTCTTTCATTAAATTTGGTACGTTTTCAGACATTATTTCTTTGAATGTTCTTTCTAGCCTGTTCTCTCTCTCTTCTCCACTGGGACTCCCACAATATATATTTTGATATGCTTGATGGTGTCCCACAGCTCTGCTCTCTGAGACTCTGTTCATTGTTCTGCATTCTTTCTTCTTTCTCTTCCTCAGACTGGATGCTTTTGATTGTCTTATATTCAAGTTCTCTGACTCTTTCTTCTGCTGGCTCCTATCTGCTGTTGAATCCCTTTAAGGATTAAAAAATTTTGTTACTGTGGTCTTCAGCTCTATTTGGTTTCTCTTCATAATTTCCATCTTTCTATTCATATTCCCTTTGTGTTCACCTATCATTTTCCTGATTTCCTTCAGTTCTTTGTCCATGTTTTCTTTTACCTCTTTAAGCATATTTAGGATGGTTTTAAAAAAAGTCTTTGATATATCCCAGGTTTGGTCTCCTTGTAGATGGTTTCTAATACTTTATTCTTACCTTATTCTTATCAATGGGCCATTGTTTCCTGTTTCTTTGTATGTTTTATAACCTTTTGTTGAAACTTGGGCATTTTGATATTTTAGGGTGTTATTGCTGGAATTTAGATTCTGAGGTGTCTGTTCATTAAGTTTGTATTCAGCTAGTATTATGACAGCTTTCCTTGATTGCTAGGAGCTTTAAAAAAAAAATGAGAGAGGGAAGAAAGAAAACTCCTTTCCCAGTCTTTGCAGATTGTCCTGTGAGCGTGCTTTCCTTTGGGGTTTATCCATATAATGAGTTTAGAGAATAGCTCCAGGCCAGAATGTAGGGACATCCCTGATCCTTTCTGCACATGCATCTTGTTTTGGGCATGTGAGTGTGGTCCTTAGGAATTCCTCCATTTACAAGAGTTTGAATGTCCCCTGTTCCCTAAGAAACAGATTCCTCATGGTCCTGGGCACTGCAGTGTATGTGCTACAGCCAACAGTCCCTTGCCCCAGGCCGTATGACTTGACTGTTCTCCCACAACTGTTCTGTAAGACAGTTCTATGAGCTGTCTTCTACATGCAGGGCAGGTTCTAGGACAGAGAGTCCCTCAGGCCACCACTGGACCAATTGGGCCAGGCATACACGCTCCCAGTATGTGCATGCATGAGGGTAACTCTGCTCTCTTCAGAAGCTGGACCAGGGATTTGCACTGGGAGCCTGGCTGGCTAACTGGTTGGGGAAGGGTAGCCAGGATGCCATGAGATCCTACTTCTTTTAAGCAGCCTTTTTCTTGATTTGTACTTACTCTGTTACAGCAGTCCTTAAAGTGTTTTCTGGAGCTTTGAGAAAGATGTTTCTGCCAGTTCCTGCTGGTTGTTCAAAGCTTCTGTGGGGGGATGGATCCCTATATTGTCCTTTGTCATCTTGAATGGGCATGACTCTCATCTGTTTTTTTTTTATTTTTTAAACAGTGGTTTGAAGGATTTTCTATAAATCCTGGGCTGCTTTAGGCATTTTGGATGATTTAAAATACACTGCTTTGCATTCTTAGCATACTTATTTGATTTAACCATATGAAATTGTTTTGAATTTTGTAGGTAAAAAATGGTCAAATGTTGCCTGTATCATATGGTTTAACCTAATATTTTCTGCTGTCACATTGAAAATTCTTAGGAATGTGGAACAGCATGTTTCAAGGAAACACTGCCTCCCCCCATTCACCTATGGAAATACAGCATTTAGTATGTTCTCAATAGATTAACTTAATCTTTATGACAATCCTTTTAGGTAGGCCCTAGTATTTTCCCTGTTTCTAAGAGCACACATCCAGTGAGTGGTGGAGCTGAGTTCACACCCAGGCAGCCTAGTCACAAAACTATACTGCTCAGCACTTCTGTTTGGCCCCACATCTCCAGTCTTACTTGTGGAAGTCCTGGGTGTCTGGGCAGGTGACATAGGAGCTTATAGGGAAAAGAACTTAATTTCTCCTAAAAATCAATTCATTCTTTTGCAATAAGAGTTTTAGGTACTTAAAAAGGATACTGTTTTAAAGGTACCTGACAATTCCTGATACACTACTTTGGAGGGTGCACAGTGTCGAATTTCTATTTTCTTCTTAAATACTAAAAATTCTTGCAGCCTTTCGGTCTTTGGAGTTGAGGATGGGGTAAAGACTTGTTGGCCTAATATTGGAAGAAATATTATTGCCTTGAAAGAGGAGGGTGAATATTTCTTTTGTAGAGTCCATTTTGACCTTGAAATCCTGTGGGTCTTTAATAAACCCCTGCCTCTCCTCAGTGTTGCTTAACCTCTTTGATCTTAAGCACGAAAGGAAGCGACTCAGTCCATGAGGGCGTTTTATTTAGAAATTGCTCATTGGCCCCTTGCTTGCTGAGTCCCATTTTGGTATTGGTGGAGTTAGGCTGGGGACAAGGAGTGGGAGGGGCAGGCATGTGTCCTTGGCCATCTGTTCCTGTGGCTGCTGATCCAGGTATGGAGACACGCAGGTCTGTTCTAGGATGATCCTACTAGATCACATTCCAGCCTTTCCTGGTTTATTTGTACATCAATTACAGTTCCAGCAGCCACTGAACAAAATTGTAAAGGCTAACAGTGGTTTTCCAGGGACTTTCCCTCTTTTTCTCCCTTAGCATCAGAGACAAGCCATTGTAGTTGTGAGCGATTCTGTCATCAGCATCTCAGGTATTCTGTCACTGCAGGCAAGGCTGGACAAACAGCGAGTGACTGTCAGAGACGGATAGGACTTCCCATCCAGGCTGAGTAGGAGGAAAAGGACAGGTTGTTGGCGACTCTGTTTAAAATGAATTAGTGATCGGTCTTTCTGGTTTCATCCTCTGATGGGCAGAGGAAGGAAAAGGTCAGAAATCTATTTTGTAAGTATTTGTCAACACCCTCCAACTCTGGTGCTTTAGGATTTTTGGTCAGAGTGAGATAGCAAACCTGCTCTTTTGGGAGTTCAGATTGCCCTGGTATTAAATCATCTATGTAGGCTAAATAATCTTGGGTTACTGCAGAGAGACTACCTTAGAAGTAATACTATATTTTTAATGTCTGCTTTTCTGCAGAAAAGCCAGTGGAAGGATTAAAGTATTTTCATCAGAGAGTCCAAGGATTGAATGAAACCTGAAAACAGAGTGTGGTCTTTATGTGGACATTTAGAATAAAGACTGTCAAATACTGTGGAATTGGTTTGGGTGTTTTATTTATTTGGCATCTTACAGTTATGCCAATATTTGATTTTCTGAGAGAACCCCAATTTGATATAATTTTAATTTCTTAAATAAATGACTCTTGTTTGACTCATGATACATATAATTTAGTATATTTAATTTATATCATTTGTCAGGGTTCATATAAATAAGTGGACATTGCAAAAAAATGTATTTGTCAATTGATGTTTCTTGACTTGAGTTTTGAAATACATAATCGTTGTAGGATATACTAAATGCAGGCACTTGCTGATATAATGAAATAATAAGAATACGGTATTGAGTACTGATTTTACTAGACATTGTGCTACCAGCTTTCCTTGTACCTCTCCATTTAATTCTCATGGTAGCCCTATGAAATAAGCACCATTTTAATAGAGGGACAGTTCCTGAGGCTCAGTGAGATTAAGTGGCTTGCTTAAGGTCACACACCTGTGAAAGAACTGGGACCCATGTCTGCCTGTGTGTAAGCACCTTACCACTCTGCCTCTCTGAAGTAAGATCATAGAGATGGTGCAGTTTTTTTTTTTTTGATTGCAGGCAGAAAGTTTATTGGGAAGGTCTCCCAGTGGAGGGGATCTGAAGAATAGACTTCAGCTCACCCGCCAGCATGGCGGGGGTCTGAAGAGAGACTTCAGCCCCGAGATGGTGCAGTTTTATAAATACTAAAGGGCAGTGCACCAACAAGGGAGCACTGTGATCCTGACTGTTGGAGAAAACACAGTGGAAAGAGGAAAGGGCTTAAGTTCTTTAGTCAATCCTTGATTTGTAACTGCCTTGTCTTGGGCAAGTCACTGATGCTGTCTGAGGCTTTGGTTCCTCTACCTGTAGAATGGGTATATTAACCATCGCACAGCTCACTTCTCAGTATTCAGGTCTCAGCTTGTATGGCACCTCTTCAGAGAGACCTTTCACAACCACCCATCTTTAAATAAAAACCATTTCCACTATCCTAGTATTTTCTTTCTTTCTTTTTCATTGCACCTAGCACTATTTGAAATTCTTATTTTTGCTTACTTAACTATTTTTTAAATCTAAGTCCAGCTTACCACCTAGCATGTTAATGAAAGTGATATCTTGTATCTTGTTCTTTGCTTTATCAACACAGGAGATGCTCAGTAAATATTTGTAGAATGTAAGAATGAATATCCATCAATCATATATTCCCAGAGACTACGAGACCCTGGCTTTTAGTAAGTGTTCAGAAACTGTTTGCGTTCTGACCCTCTCCAAACATGGATAAAAGTGTGAATCAGTCTTTGAATTAATAGTGCTAGTTTAATTTGTTTGGTGGTGTCATCTCCACGGGTGTTGGAGGCATCTGCATTCCCATTCCCACTGCTAGAGGGGAATAAAGGGAGAGACTCCCTCATTCTTGTTTTAGAAGGGGTGGGAGGGGAGTGATGCAAATCTTGTGGCTGAGGTCCGATTAGTCCTCAAGAAAGTTAGTTTTATAAATTGATCAGGAATCTCCCTGAAAACTGCTGTGATTTTGGGAACTCTGGATGGTCCTGCTGTTGGACATTTATTCATTTATCGAGCATCTGTGTGTTGTATACACTGCCTTAGCTTCCTGTATACGTAGTCTGGTGGGTGATGTTTACCATGCCATGCAAACTAAAGTTGCGTTCAAAGTGTTTAACAATTACTGTGGACCTGGAGAAGAGAGTGACTAGGTTTGCCTAGCCAAGTCAGGAAGACTTCACAGGGAAGGTGGGGCATTTGAGCTGGAGTTTTAGATTTGTACCAGAATTCTCAGGTACAACAGTTGGAGAATGTTTTCAGAAAAAACTCAGGACAGAGCCTTGGAAACAGTCAGGATTGAGGGGGCATCCCTGACCTGAGATCCCTACCCATCTTGTTTTGTAACTGGAATGCCGACCTCACTCTATCCTCTGCTATTTTTTTTCTTTATTGTTCTATGGACTCATGATGCTGCAGCTTCTGTTTGCAATGATGCCAGGTACTGCCAGTGAAAAAATGACTCAGCTCTTCACTGCCTGTTCCCTCCCCTCCCCAGTCCCCTTCTCAAAACCTGGGGCAAGAGGTTCCTGTAACCTTAAAAGGCAGCCTCATACATTGTGCCTTTGTGTCATTTATTGTGCTTTTTGTTGAGTACATTTCTCAGGACCAGGGCTGGAGGACATTTGAGTGATGCCCCTGGGATCGCACTGAAACGCTTCCTCACTCACCCGAATTGATGACCAGGAACCGGGACTGCTTTTCCATATCTCCAAGTGCTTTCAGGTTTCTGAAGATGCCCCTTCCTTTCCTAGGGTTTGGCCAGCCTTCCTCTATCCTCCTGTTCAGAACTCTCTGGGTCACTTCTGCTGGCTCCCCAATTGCTATGCTTGTGTTACTTGAGGGTAAACATATTTATGTAGTAATTGTACACTCTTTTTTTTTTTTTTTTTAGATTTATTTATTTATTTTTTTATTTATTTATCCCCCCCTTGCTGCTTGTGCTGCTGTGTCCATTCGCTGCGTGTCTTCTCTGTGTCTGCTTATCTCCCCCTTGCTGTGAGGTCCTGCCGAATCAGCCCACGGTGCCGCGGGAGCCGTCCTGCCCTCACAAGGAGGCCCGGGGAAGCGAACCCGGGGCCTCTCATATGGTAAACGGGTGCGCTATCCATTGCTCCACACCCGCTTCCTGCCGTGAGGTTGCTGCATCAGCCCACCGCACCGCTCAGGTGGGCGTGCCCTCACAAGGAGGCCTCGGACCGAACCCGGGCCTCCCATATGGTAAACGGGGGCTCTATCCACTGAGCCACACCCGCTTCCTTGTACACTCTTTAGTGCCTGAAAATTCTAAAGACCAAGACAGATTTGAATAATTCAGTTTGTCACTTCAGTATGAAAAAAAGCAAATCTTAAGGCAAACCAAGGATTCTTGGAAAGCAAACATCTATCTTTAGGGCAGCATGTTTGATGAATCAACTACATTGTGTTTTGTGGTGCCAGAAAGATATGATTCCCTCTTTATATCCTTTATCCTGCTGGAGACATGAAGATCTTTTGATGTGAATTTTGGCACCACAGTTTTGTGGTGACAGCCAGTGATAGAGCATCCTGAGAAGGAAGAGCATCTAGTCTGTCCTTTGAATTTCTCTTGAAGGGTGATCATCAGCACAATGCACAGATCGTTGAGGGAGGATGCAGGGCAGGAGGCTGGTGATGTCCCTGAGCATTGTGGAAACATGTGAATGGTTTGTCGGAATCCTGCAGTGTTGTGCAAGTTCCTCGGAAATTTCTTCACTTCCCCTGGAAACATACAAAAGAAGGATATCTCACTCTTATGCAAAGATTACTCACGGACTGAAAAATGCTGCATTCAGGAGTAGTTTTGCTGAGCTGGAGATCCATCAGATTTGATGTCTGGATGGTGGCCATTGTTATTAAAAATAGCTTTCAGAGTTGGGAACCTAGGAATGTAGCATTCAGAGCAAAGGGTTGGGGGCCCTTTGTTCTCTTACTAGAAAAGTGAGATGTTTTACCTATCTGTGATTTTTTGGCAAGTTACTTAAATTCTTTGCAACTGCCTTTAATTATCTGTAAAATGGGAATAACAGCAGTACCCATTTTATGGGATTGCTGAAGATTAAATGAGTTAATAAAGGTAAAACTCTTGGCATGATGCCTGGTACAAACAGCTAACACTTACGTAGTACCTACTTAAATTTATTATTATTTTTTCATTATTTTCATTCTTAAGAGTTCCGCAAGGTTCTGTACTCATTTTTAAAAGTATAGCTTTTACTGTTTTTACAAAATATAAATACAAATAAACTAGAGAGATGGAAATAGAATAGTGGCTATTGTACGGCAGGGGAAGCATAAAGAGATTGAGAGGTGATGAGTTTTTTGTTTTTTTTAAATTATTATTATTGGAATAATGAAAATGCTTTAAAAATGATTGAAGTGATGAATGCACAACTATGTGAATATACCAAGTATTGATTGTACACTTTGGATGGATTTATGCTTTATTAATATATATCAATAAAATTGATTTGTTAAAAGAAAAAAAGTACAACTTTTACTGTGGCTTTAGGCTCTGTCAACAGTGACTTAAGAATTCTACCTGGGAGGAAGAATCTTTGGTTCATAGTAATTAATTTCCTTGCATTAGGGTGGTGCAGTGGCGAGGGCAGTGCAGAGTCAGAAGTCAGTGGGGAACAGGGAGTATGTGTAGTTGCAGGTGGAAGCACCACCGGAGCTATTTAGTGCCTGGCACATAGTTCAGCTATTGGGCTTATTTAATAAATGAATCAGTGATTTCGATTTTGTCAATTAAAAAGATACCATAGCTTTAGTGTTAGGGGAAACTGAATGAAAGTATACGGGAACTCTCTGTATTATGTATGTGGGCCTTCTGTAAATAAAAATTATTTCAAAGTAAGTTAAATAATTTTTTAAAAATCACAGCAACAAAAAATGTAGCCCATAGCACCATGCCTGGTGTAGCAGTTTGAGATTATTTATGAATTCCAAAAACAGATATTGATCATGTTTGTTAACTGGTCTGTTCCTCTGGGCATGATACCCTTTGATTGATTGAAATTCAAAGGCTTTAAATTAAATCAAGATTAGGGCTTTGATTCAACCATGACATTAGGGCATGCAGGGTTGAGTCCCCACCCCCTTGGTAGGCTATATAAACGGACACTCAATTAAGATCACAGAAGAAATACAGAGAGGAAGAGAGAGCTCCATAGACATGGAACAGAGAGAGTGATTTTGCGGCGCCTGGAAGAGAAATGAGCCATTCACCTGATAGTTTGCAGCTGAAGAGAACAAAGCAGCTGAGCTCTATGCCAACCTACAACTGAGATTGGAAGAAGCTGGGCCCACGGAACCATAAGAGAAAGGAAGGCTGAACCCTTGCAGACATCGCCCACCATCTTGCTTCAACATGTGACAAATGACTTTGGGTGAGAAATCAACCTTGGGTTGGACTCTAGGGCCTTGTAACTGTAAGCTTCTACCCCAAATAAATACCCTTTATAAAAGTCAACAGAGTTCTGGTACTTTGCATCAGCACCCCTTTGGCTGACTAATATACCTGGTATATAGTTGATGCTTAATAAATGCTTGTTGGATGCAAAAGTGAGTGAGTTATGGTTTGAAACCGACTCTAACACTTAATAGCTACATGATGTTTAGCCAGATTATTTTTTATGAATCCCAGTTTTATTATTTAAAAAGTGCAAACATATCTGGCTTGTAGCACTGGTATGAGCATTAAATGAGATGTCAAGAATTTTACCAGAGAGGATCTAGCATATGGTAAGTGCTCTAAAATTAGCTATTATTATTGATAGTATTGACATTATGTTGTTTGGATATCCCTTTATTTAGCCAGTAAGCCCCTTCCCTCACCCCTCCTTTTTGGGTACATTTGCTTTCAGTTTTTTGCTCCTATAAACCTCTTTGTGCATACATTATGTTTTCTTAGGATAAATTTCATGCATTCAGAGGGGTTCCTATTTTAGGTCTTTTTATTTCTTTACCAAATTACCTCTAGGTAGTTTGTAACAATGCACCATTCTCCACTGCATTATAGGGAACATATTCTTGACACACACAGGTGGGTGGTTGAGGCGGAGGGAGTAGCCCCTACACAGAAGAGGTGCCCATTTCACACTGAAGTTAAAGGCAGAGGGTCTTCTCTGAATGTTGGCCTGTGCAACACCCAGAGGGTGAGCTCCCAGCACCTTGGTAATTGCCCAGGGCACAGTCAGCCTTGTGCCTAATAGCTGGGTGTCCCACCACCATGGTTGGGGTGGGCTGAACCACTTTCACTTTGTGCCTGGGGAGTAGGGGTTTGTATAGTGGACAGCTGTCCCAGGAGTGCAGAATCTTACTATTGGCAGGGGAACTGAAAGGGAGTCTTATAGCTTAGATCCTCCCTTTCCATGAAAGTTGTAGCCTGCTTGGAGTGTGGGTGAACAGGTAATCCAGACCTAATTAGAAAGTGCCTTTTCCCTACGAATATTGGAGTTTGGAGTGTCTTTAAGGCAATCTGGTATGGTGGATTTTAACTCTTTGGAATCCAAGGAACCTAATTTTAAATCATATCCCACATGGAACCTCAATTTAGTAAAGAGATAAATTTATATTTATTTTTAAAGTTCTATTCAGTATAACATGTACTTATGATAAAGTCAAGGGACCAGTGAAGCTCATCTGATTGATATGGATAAATAATTGCAGGTAAGAATAGTTTATGAGCAATTTACCTTGCAGTTACAGGATACCCTTCAAGTAAATTAACTTAGAAGCCTGAAAGAAAAATAGGGGGGAACTTTGTCTTAAAGTAGAATCATACTATTTAACAAATGCTTTCATTCTTTATCACAAAGTGCAAGACAATGATAATGTATGCTCCCACTTCTTATTACATTGCAACCTCTTTTGAATTCATTTGTTATTGCATAACTGACTATTTCTCTTGCTAAGAGCAGGAGCCCTGCAGGTAGATGTGCCGAGATTGCCTGGCATTTAACTGAGCATGCTGCAAGTGTGCTGTGGTGTATCAGTATACTTTTTTGAACAGTTTTAAAGGGAGCAGACAAGTGCAGGCCTGAATTAAAAAAAATAAAAATAAAAAAAAAGCTTCCTTTGGAATCAATGACATATTTACAAGATATTCAAGTATAAGCTCAGATTTGATGACAGAAGTTTTTATTCTGTGGTTTGCAGAAAGAGAAAGTGAATATATTGATATCCTCACTGGGTTAAAATTTGCTATAAAATTGATTTGAATTTGTGGGGTTTATTGTAATTTCAAAAAAATCAGGAATATGTCTTAAAAATGAAATTTGAGTAAATTTTTGCAGAACTTCATAGAACTCAGAAACTTCTGATTTCTCAGAACATAGCTTGAAAATCCCTGGTTTGCTACATATTACTGCCTCACTCATTTTATAGAGATGAAATCAAGGCCTTAAGGAAGTGACTTTCCAGAGGACACTCCACATGTAGCTGAGAAAGTTGAGAGGAGTACTTGGGTCTCTTTATGCTTCTCTGTACTGTTTCTTTGCTGAACCATTAGAACTTCCTGAGGGGTCACGAAGCTGGGAAACTTAAGTGATACTCCCCTTGTCCCCCATAGTTTTTTTTTGTGTGTGTGTGTAGGCACAGGAATGTGTACCTCTGCACCTACTCACACTAGACACTGAGACCTGGCTTCAGGTAAAAGGGTGGAGTAGTTGAAGCCTAGAGCCTGAGCCTGTTTTCCCTGGAAGTACTTGTTGTGAACCTTTCTCACCACCTTTCACTGCATGAAAACTTATCCTTGTCAGGTGTCAGCTTTCATGCTTCCTGCTCTGACAAGTAATAGTAACTACACTGATAAACTAGTCTGAGTTGAGAGGTGGGAGTGAGCTGACTTACTGCCTCTCCCTGTTTTTGTAGTTTCATAAACATCTCATGGAGTAGAATGCTTTCACCCTGAGAGGCTGGGAGGTTGGGAAGGGGGTTGTGTTCTTACTAGTCTTTCCTTGTGTGCCCTTAAAATCCCATGGTGTAGGGAGCCAGTCTTAAGAAATAAGACTGACCTTCCTCAGGGCTGCTGCTGGGTGGGTCCTTTGTGAGAGTTAGAAAGCAGTGTCTTTTCTGGGTGGGGCAGCTGACACCAGAGAGGGTGGTCTGACTGGTAGAAGGCAGACTGGATTCTAGCCATCGTTACCTCTTTTCAGCTAGATACTCTTGTGCAGTGCCCAGCCTGCCTACCCATACACTGTAGTCCTCATCCTGCTAACTGCCTTCCAGCCAAATACAATGACTTTTTACTACTTTGCATTATATAGAGAACATACAGATTTTCTCATTGTAGAATGCTTAATAGATGTTTGGGTTGACTGACAATTTGACAATGTCCTCATAGTAGTAGTGGTCGTGTGTTAACTTAAGGATTCCATAGTTTATTCATTTATTAATTCAACAGATACTTCTTGAGTGTCTGCTGTGTACAAGAAGGCAGGTATCAGGCTATAAATAGCATCATCTTTGAAGTCAGATCTGGATTTGAAATTCACTTTTTCTCTTGACTCTAAGTGTGACCTTTGGCAAGTTGTTACACTTCTCTGAACCTAATTTATTCATTCATTTACCCATTTTTCCAACAAACGTTTATTGAGCACTGATTTTGTGTTATGATCTTTTCCCTCATGACCCTTATCTCTAGTGAGAGAGATGAATACAAAACTAATGTATAGACCAATAAGTAGCAGAATTCTAGGTTGTGATAAGTGCTCTGAGGAAAATAAACCAGTGCATGATAAGGAGGATAGGAGTTGGAGAGGGGGCAAGTGGGCACTGAAGTCTGGGCCTGGGTGGATTAGACTGGATAGACCAACCTTAATAGGGTTGTAGGGGAAGGTCTCTCTGAGGAAAGCACTTCATCAGACCCAAAGGATGATAATGAGCTAGCTGTGCGAAGAGCAGTCAAGGCAGAGAAGTCAGCTTGGACAGAAGTGGGAAATAGTTTGGTATATTTGAGGACCTAAAAGTATAGGCTTGGAGCATAATGAGAGATGAATAATGATAATAAATGTTGCAGCAGCAAACAGTCTGTACTATGCCAGGCACCGTGCTGAGTGTCTTCATGTATATTAACTCTTTTAATGCTGGTAATAATCCTATGAAGTATGTATTGTTATTCTTCTTTTACAGATGAAGAAACTGAAACACAGAAGGGGCTAGATAACTTACCCAAGATTTCACAGCTGGTAAGTGGTAGAGCCGGGATTCAAACATAGGCGGTCTGGTTCCAGATTCTGTTCACATCTGCTAAGCTATAGTGCCATTAGGGGCTAGATCATGCCAGGCCTCAGTTTCTTCATCAGTAAAATGGAACTAATGTGTGGATTAAATAAGGCAGTGTATATAGAGTACTTGGCATATTAGTAGGCACTCATTAAGTGCACCTTATACCTGGTGGTGGTGGTGGTGGTGGTAAATAAGGAACTAACACTTTAGGGAAGGGGCATGTATGCCAATTATCGTGATACAAGGAGAAGTGGGGTAAGGGCTCTGAGGAAGGCGTGCACATACATACAGTATTGTGGGGGCTCTAATGAGGAATCAGTGTCTTCCAGCTGGGGAATGAGAACAGGCTTGGGTGGGAAGGGGCACAGCACCTTTCTGTTGAGCTTTGAAAGATGGGCAGGATTCACAAATGCAGAGTAGGCAGGAGGGGTGTTCCTCAAGCCATTGGATGAGCAAAAATCTACTGTGGGTTTGGAGGTAGAAAGTATGGCTTGGGGGCGACAGCACTGGCCATTCCAAGGAGAGAAGCAGGAGCCAGGTAAAGGCAAAGTGATGGTAAGTTGAAACCAGCATTCAGCAGGGCTTGACGCCATCCTGAAGCTTTGGGTCACATTGGGGAACATGTGGTTCTGGTGTCTGCATCTTGGTTTAAAGATTTAATTTAGAAATTCTGTCAAGTGTCTGCCTCTTGCTGAGTCCATGAAATGAGGATTTCTTTTTTCTTTTTTCTTATATTTAACATGTTGTCTGGCTGTTTTCTGATAGGTGCCACTCTAGTAGGAAGCTTTATTACCCCAGCCACTCCTCCAGGCAGGTTGTTTTATAGGTGGTTGCAGAAAAATAACGTGTAGAGATGTTGAGAGCATAGGCTTTGAAGCTGGGTAGACCTGGGCTGGAATCTTTTGCCAACTTTTGACTTTGGGCCTTGTGTTTGGACCTCATTTAGCTCCCTGTGAGGTAGAATTTATACTCTCATATCATTGTGTGAAGATCAAACAAGCACTAACCACATGGCAAGTGCTCAGATAATGGCAGTGGGAGTTACTATTATTAGATTGCATAATGTGGAAGGTTCTGAACACCCATAGCAAGACAGTGTGAGCCTTCTAATTGTCTTTTCTCATATTTCTGCGAAAGCCTAATCAGTTGGCAGGACTCATTAGATCTGTGTTGAGATGGATTTTAAAGCCATTTCCAGGCTCAGGGGGACATCCTGCTGTGATGTGTATTTGCCATCCTGGTCTTAGGCTTATCCTTATAGGGTAGGAACAATAGCATCCTATAAAGTGTTTCTGATTGGGAGTGAAATGTCAGCAGTTCTACATTCCATTCCAGTAGATGCCCTTTTCCCATTGACTGAAAATATTGACTGTTTTTCTGCTGCCTCAGAGTGAGTGGGGGAGTTGTTTTAGAAGAATTTCCATTCAGTTCTTCAGACACTTATTGAGCACCTACTTTTGATCCAAGCATAGTTCTAAGGTCAGTGCATGAAACACAAAGTAAGACTTTGCTTTGCCTCCCAGCAGCACACAGCTGATGTAGTGATTTTCTGTGGAGCCTTGTTGGTTGTCTCATCAATAGGTGAGTGGGTACCTTTGGCATTTAGTAGAGGGCATAGCTAGGAACAGTATCCTATAATGTGTGAGAGTCCCATGCAAGAAAGAATTTTTCGATAGCTTAATGACTTTCAAACATCCCTCTATACATTGCTATAGAGGAAAAACCTGTTTGTAATTTTTTTGATCCAGAGCCCAATGCCATTTAATTTAAAGCACTTTTTGCATTATTTTGATATACCCTGACTTTTTCAGGAAGGCAACTACTATACAAAATGATATACTATTATACTTTATTTTATTTGGAACTTTACCAAGAGCCATTCGCCATTTTGGGAAATCATGTTGCTGATGTTGGTGTGGCTTGAATTTGTGTCGCCAGGAAAAACATGCTAGTATCTGTCTACATTTGTGGTTATTATATTTATGGTCATTCTACTTACTGGTACAAGTACTGGACTACATTATGTTTCCTAGTGTACTTGTGTAGAGAAATTACATATTGAAATACATATTCTTATCAATTTCTTTAATTTCCCTATTATTTATAGTTAGGATATTACTGATTATTTTGAAATTGTGTGTGTAAATAGTTTACATTAGTTTTGACTTTCAATTTAGGTAGTAAAGGGAACATTACAAAAAATATATATATCTTAAAAGTGTGGTACTAAGGATTATTGGTAGTGTATTGGAACCATATCAATCAGATCTGGCAGAGTAACAGAGAAGTGGATAGGGAGAGTGGTAAACTCCATTTTGTTTTAAGTCACGATATGTGTGGCCTTGATTTCAAGCTCATTTGAATAAAGAGTTGTTTGTAGCTGGTGGTTTTGAAGTTCTAGAAAATGAGTGTATCTGAATGGATGTGAAGTGGTTACAGTGGTTTAGCTCACAGTACACTGGGCCTGAGAACTTTAGCTTCAGGGACTAGAATCCGTGTCACATTTACCACAGCCAACCAATGCGAGTGTCCCCATGTGATGTGAACTAAAGTGGTTTTGGAGAGTGTTAGCATGCTTGTTTAAGAAGTTAAAGTTATGTGTTACCATCCAAGAGTGATTTTGGTATTTTCCAACTTCTTCAATTCTAATTAAATGGCAATTATGTAATTGCTTGTGGCCTCAGTGTAAGTTGTAATCAGCCAGAGTTACGAAAGGGTAGTGAGTCTGGGAGCTATAGAAACAGAGTGGGGATATAGCTGTGCTCTGGGAATTCTTAACCTGAAGCCACTAAATGGATAAGTGTGAGGAGCAGCAAGTAGTCAGGGAAACACAATAAAATGTCTAATAAAGTGCTGATTATGTACATGCCAATTGTTATAGGCTGGAGTTGATGGAGTTAAGTTGTAGAGGAGATTAGATTAGAAGGGACCTTCAAGGAGAGTAGAATATTAAAAAGCTGGAATTGGGTCTTTTATCCTACCCTGAATTTCCATGCTGTTACCCAAGTAGTCACATTGGCTTGTATTCCATATTTACATTTATAGTAGTTAATAGATACCTTTTATTTAGTACATAATATGACTTCCACTATGCTTGTTCCTTGGTAACAGTCCAGTGAGGAAGAATTGGTATTATAGATGCAGAAACTTGAGGTTCAAAAACCCAAGGGCCCAGGGTCAGACAGCTAGCTCACAAGTGGCAGGGCTGGAATTTAAACTCAGCTTTGACCAATGCCAAAACCATTCCTTAAGGACTTTCCATCTCTTCTCCCTAGAAATGATAATCACAGTTAGCTTGTTTACTCACCATTTTTTAAAACCCAGATTATAAGGCAGATCTCCTTTCCCCCAAGAGTTGGAGATTTGTTTCCAGCTTTTGACGTGCAATCTGTGATTGCATTTAAATGAAGTATTAGAATGTTTCAGTCCACTTAGTAATGTAGCAACTTAATAGCATTTGACAAACATGGTTAACCAAAAACCTAAATCATACTAAATGTTTGAAGTGGTGAAGGGTTAGGGAGATTGTTATGTTGTTACTAGTCAGCTTTAAAAGATGTGTTTGTAAACTGAGAAGTTTAGGTGAGTTGCATTTATACTACTCATGTTTGACTGTCTTTGGAAATTTCCCCATTGAGACGCCTTATAAACTTGGCTGAATAAACTGAGAGGGGATATCAGTCCTTATTCTACAATTAAAGAAGGATACAGAGTGAATTTTCATACTCTCAACTGTTGTGCAGTTAGTTGTAGCTGCCAATGAAACTATCAGGTCAATGAAAAATATCTTGTTTTTAAACAGGTATGGTCTGGGTAGGTGTTCTCAAGTAACTAACTAGGGAGGACATTTCATCATGTTTTGGAACCTAACAAAACTTTTGGCTGCTTAGGGAATTTTTGTCTCTGAAAACCCCTTTTCTCAGGTAGTATTACTGGATCTCTAAAGGTCTGCCTGCAGGGAAAGGATTGAAGGCTCCATACTGTTCCATACTGCCTGCAATTTTCTGATTTGAGGCCAGTTACTTAATCTCTCAGTTGACTCAAGTCATGCTGAAACTAGCAATTTCTGTTCTGAGAGCAGATTTCAAGAATTGCCTTCTTAGTCGAGATTGGAAAGAGGGGCACATTTGGGTTCAAGCTTAAATGGGTAGGCTGCCTCAGTTCTAGTCTAGCTAGACTAGAACTTTTAGGCTTCTAAATTCTCCCAATACACTTTGAGAGGGGTGGGAAAGAAAGGTAATGGCAGTGTTTTGGTTTGGATTTAGTCATAGAATCATCACTGGACCTGTTTTGATTTTGTCTTCATCATTTCTGTTTTTTTTTTTAAATAGATAGGATTCAGTTGTTGGTGAAGTTGAGGGGTAGGGACAAGTGAGGGGTAGTAGCTTCCTTAAATTGACACTTCCTTAGAAGGAGGTGATAACTCTAGTAGAGGAAATGAGAAAGGAAGAAAGAAGTTTAAGCATCATTGTTCTGGTCTATCGTGTTTACAAAAGGTTGAACTTGCCTTGCCCATAAGTAAAATCACAAAAGTTTCCAACAGGTTTCATTTCAGTCACTTATTTCCTTATCCCCGGGTCACAGAGCAATTTGATGAAGAGAGCCCAGTTTTTGTTTTTGGATGACCTGGGTGTAAGGGCCAGCCTTACCGCTTGCTAACTGCGTAACCTTAGGAAAATCGCTTAAACTCCGACTCCAGTTTCTTCGTCTGTAAAATGGGCACAGTAACGTCTCCCCTATGCACTCTAGCAGGTCACTGGGGATCAACTAGACTAATAGATGTGAAAATGCTTAGTTATCTTCAAAGGACAGTACAAGTCAGAGGGATAATTGTTGTTATGCTTTCAGGTATCAGAGGTCAATGTGGCAGTGCATGGAGGGAGAAGTCATATTTTTGGTGACTGAGTCGGGGGTCATGTATTCTGAAGCCCAGAAATCCTACTTAGGTTTTTCCCTAACGCGTCAGTGTTGTGCCTTTTTTTGGACTGTGGCCAGAAACACAAGCTACATGTATTAAAGGGCTTTGGCACGCTCTAATGTGGGATTACTGGCACCCGAAGATGAAATGATAAAGGGATGTCTTATTATATTCAGATGTGTGAGTCATCCACATTTATGAGTTACTTTAAAAAATGGAATCATAATAGAAATGGGCATGGGTTCAACTTACATTATTTTCCTTTACTTCAGCAGTTTTCAGGTTAAAAGTCATTGGATACGCATAACTATTTTAAAGCATAGCATTTATAAAAAGCTTTTAGGACTTAAGCTTTGTGTAAAAGCACCTGAATTTGAGACTCTCTTCCTTAATTTCTGGACCAGAAAGATAACAGAGGCTTTTTTCATTGGACATGTCCCTGTATTCCACTCTGACACTTAATCAGGCAATGAATCCGAAAGCAGGAACATATGGACACTTACAACCCTATTGCCTACAACCCTAGTTTCATGGTCCTTTATTCTGCCCATCTCTTTTACCATGGGATAAAATGAGGCCAGCAGGGTTACCTGACTTGTCCAAGGCCCAGAGCTAGATTATGGCAGAGGCAGGGTTAGAACTCACTCAGTCTACATCACACTGCCTTCAGGGAAATAGACATCACCAAGATTTGGTCATTGTGTTTGATAAGAAAATTCTCCCAGCCCTCGATTCATTCCATTTAATCACAGTTCATTCAATTTAAGCCACTATCCTCTGGTTTAGGCCTTTTCAGGCTTAGAAGTAATTTTCAAGGATTATTTTTAACATCACACCTCCTCTTTATGTTGCAGTCTGTGCTCCAGTAGCTTGTTGAGAAAGGGTACGTGACAGCTAAATTTCTGAGATCTTGGATGTTGAACTATGTCTTTATGCCTCCCCCATACTTTATTGATAATTTGGTTATAGAATTCTAGGTTGGAAATTCCTTTGAGAAGGTTGAAGGCACTGTCGATGGTCTCTTTACTTCAGTGCAGCTTTTGAAAAGCCTGAAAACATTCTCCATTCCTGATCTTTTGAATGTGCTCTGTTGTTAAGTTTTTTTGGAAGCTTGTAGAATCTTCTCTTGTTTCCAGTGTTCTGAAATTTCACAGAAATGCCCAGAATGAGTCTTTTTTCATCC
>JAQZBX010012905.1:0-34900 GCA_029593785.1 Cabassous unicinctus
GCCATCCCTGTTTTCTGCCCTCCTGTCTCCCACTTTCACCATGACCAATTATTATTCCCATTTTCCCCTTACTATTGGCAGGAGCTATGTCTGGCTCATCCTGGTGTCCAGGGCAGTAGGTGCCCACTAGAAATTGTTGAAATGTGATGTTTTTATCCTACCCTAGTCTCATCGCAGATAGAAAAGGATTCTCCTTGAGCTTCTAAAATGCTTACCTATGAAGGCTTGTTTTTCCTTCCAGAATTTCCTTTCCTGTCTCTCATATCCATATTCTTTAGAGTAATGGGCAAAGAAATGGAGAGCACATAGTTTTAAAGGATCTTTCAGTAGTTTTGCCTTGTAACTCTAGAATGTGATTTAACCTTTCTGCCTGAATCTTGTCTTAACTGTCCATCTTCAGTTAGAGCCCTTGGTGTTGAGTTGCATTTATAAGATTACCTCTGGGGGAGCAGACGTGGCTCAAGCAGTTGAGCCCCTGCTTCCCACATGGGAGGTCCTGGGTTTGATCCCCAGTGCCTCCTAAAAACAAAAAGCAAAAACAGAAAGCAAATAAATGAAAAAAAAAAAACAGCTCAGGGTTGCCAATGTGGCCCTGGCCCCAGTACCTCAAAAAAAAGATTACCTCTAGGTATTTTCTGTGAGACCCTGAGCTCCTTGGGGGCATTTGCCCATTCAGTTGCCTTCACTCAGAGCCTGGCACACAACAGACCCTCTAATGTTTGGTTATATCGAATCGACTTGAATTATGAATGAGAACTTATGGTCTGTGTGAAATAATCAGATTCAGATAGCCCCTTCAAGTTTCTAACCCTTTATTCAGTGCTCTTATACCTGGCTACACTGCCTGGGGAGACGTTTCCTTTCCCTTTGTCTCCTTTTCTTATTGAGAAAGCATTTCATCTCATTTCTGCAATAAAGAGTAGAGCTAATTTGTTTGTTTTTATTTGTTGGAGCTAATTTTTAATAGTAACACATTTTGATCTATAGCACATTTTCTCATGGTTAAAATACTTGGCTGCCAGATAGTAGCTTTTGATCATACTCTTGCCCACAATATGTTATATGTCAGAAATGTAATTGCTCACATAATGGTCCATTTTAGCTACTGCTTTTTGTCTAGACTTGTTGCCTTATCATCTGATAGGCACTGCAGAATCTCTCTGGATGGCATTTATTGGCCACACCCAAACGACTTGCACTCCAAGAAATTTGATACTTAAAGTGGACTATTAGATGAGTAAATTAAGATGTGTGGTTATTCCCCTACAGTTTTGCTTAACTGGTACCAAAGGAGGGGATTTTTCTGGTGAGTATACAGTTGTTTGCGGGCAAAAATGATGATGGTGGTGGTGATGATGATGATATAATTAACACTTTGAGGTGAATCTAAATTGTCAGTGTTCTGAGTAGTTGGACATTTAGTGAATGTGGTTGAGTGGAGATAAACACTTGAGCTTGCATCCTGTTTGCTCTAATACTTGCTATTACGTAAATTCGGTCTCCTCAGACTCTTGTCTGCATGTGGCTTCCAGAGGAGCACTGAGAAAATTGTCTCATTCTTTTCATTGAACCTTTTCCGCAGTCCAGTCATGACCCTTAATATTTTCTTGTTTCGAAGAGTCAGTGCCTGTGCCTTGGCCCACTTTTTCTCCTAGGAGTTGCAAGGGTTAGTCCTTAATTAAAACGTATGCACTGTGATATGCAGGCGCCTCTGCTCTGCCATGTTTTGTCAGCCCCCCTGATGGCGAGAGCAAGCCTGGGTTTCCTCACCTACATGGTCCAGGTCCACAGTTTAGGTGGACCTGAGAGCATTCTGTGGTGAAGAGAATTTTTCTGGTCCCCTTGGAATGCAGAGGTATCTTTTCCTGGTGGCTTGGAACACTAAATTTCACTCTAACATTCAGAAAGATTTATTGGGGGCCTTTTATGTGCTCACCCTGTGCTAGGCACCTTGCCCTTAAGGAACTTACGTTCTGTTCAGGGCTGGTCAGTGAGCTAGTTAGAGCTGGGAAGAAATGAAGCCGCCTTCTAGTAAGGGACAAAGTGTGTTTGCTGTCCACCAGTGCTGTTCATGAAGGGAAGCATTGGATAGTATTGTCTCCTGGCTCTTTGTGTAGCAAACATGAGCGTTGTTTAAAACACCAGAGGGGTTAGGAGCTCAGGCTCTGGAATCAGACAGGATTTGGCTCTTGGTCCCTGTTAGGAGTCTTTCTGACTTTGGGCAAGTTAATCCCCATGCTTCAGTTTCTTCATCTGCAAAATGGGAAGGATAAAATCTACCTCATTGGTTTAGGATGAAAATTAACTGAGATAATAGACGCAAAGGGCTTGGCACAATCCTGGCCGTTGTGGGCAGCTTCTGGTGATTGATAGATATTTTATCTTATTAGCAATAATAGTAATGACACAGACATTGTAGAGACCTGATTTTACAAAATGGTTCCACTTCTCTTCAAAACCTCCTTCCATTTGGTTTATACCCAGTGGGCCAGGGCAGGGGGCGAGGAGCTCAGATCTAGTTTCCTAGGTTGGCTTTGAGAGTTTTGCTTGCAGTTTTTCCTTCAGTGTTGCCTCGGGCACTGCTGGCTTGTCCTGTCTCTTTGAAGAGCATATACATAATACAGAGGGGTGCTGGTGGCTTCACCGATGAATCAGTGATGGGTGAGAACGAGATAAGGCAGAGATGCTGATTAGTTGAGAGGCTGGTAAGTTAGGTGATGTGGTGGTGGGAGTGGAACCACGGGCTTGTATGCTGGTTTCGGGTTTGTGCTGTGTCAGGGTCTGATCTCCTGCCTGGTCTGTCGAAGGTGCCCAGTTAGGTCCTGCTTCCAGAGAAGGGGCTGACTGCATAGCTGGCAATGCTGAGAGATAATCATGGCCATCAGCAATGCCAAACCCTTAATCAGCTGATAAGGTAAGAGATACAGAGGAGTGAAGTGACTTGCCCGAGGCTGCAGTGGCTGATTTGGGCAGGCTGCCGTTACACCAGGTTTAGGCTCTGGGTGAAAGGTCTGAGAAAGTTGGTGGTCATGGCTTTGATAGGATGCAATAAAGACCGCAAACCTATATGTTTGGCCCTCTGTAAAGTGCTAATTAGTTGTGCTGATACTTAAAAATCAGGTGAGTTCACATTTTTTAAAGATCTAGAATTTTGACAAGGCAAAACTGGGCTTGTCTCCTGAGATGGCCAAAACCAGATGGGACTGGGCAGTGGCTTTAGTTTGGGCAGGTGCTGCCCAGTAAGATGTTCCAAAAATGTACTGTCCATGTCTGCTGGCCTCCCTCACTGTGATGCTCCTGGCCTGGCCCCTTTGACCAGTTTGTGATGTGGGCTGCAAAAAAAGAAACTGTTTTTTTTATTTTTTTATATTTTATCTCCTTTTCCTACCAGTGTTTATTTTCTGGTTCATGTGTCCTTGATAAAGGAATCTCCCTATACAAGGCAATTCCTGTTGTGGAATAATTGCTGAATAAATACATTTGTAATGAATGAATGAATGAATGAATGAATGAAGGCTGTAATTGACAGAGCTTTGGACTTGGGATCAGAACTGAGCTTGAATCTTGACTGCCTCCTAACAGTTAAATGACTGAACAAATCATCTAATCTTTCTTTTCTGTCTGTTTTTATTGGGGGGTGGGTTAGAAGTAGAAGGGTCACTGTCCTTATTTATTTGAGTAAGTAGACATTTTCATGTTACAAAATTTTAAAAGTACAGATAGGTTTATAGAGAAATGTCTTCCCCACTGTACCCCAACTCCCTTCCTTGGGGAAAGCCAGTATTCATCAGTTTCTGGTCTGTTCTTCCATAGATTCTTTTTGCATATATAATGACATATATAAATGCTCTTTTTCCTCTCTTTTACCTAGATGGTAGCATACAGCACACACTTACCTGCATTTAGTCTTTTTCACTCAACGTATCACCTGGCAAAGCCTGCCATCCATGCCAGGGTATAAGGGGCTTTCTCATTCTTTCTTACAGCTGCATTGTATTCCAGTGCGTGGAAATAACAGTTCACGTAGGCACTTCCCTGTTGGTGAGCACTTAGGGTATTTCCAACATTCGCTATTATAAAGAAGGCTGCAGTGAAAACCCTTGTTACATAAGTCATTTGCCATGCCCGGAGTAAAATTCCTAGAAGTGGAATTGCTGGGTGAGAGGGTAGATCTTGTCAAATTTTCCTCTGTAGCACTTGCCCCAGACTGCTCTCCCTCCAGCAACGTATGACAGTGCCAGTTCACCCTGGCCACGTGTCACCTTTTTGAGTCTGAGGGTTTTGTGAAGAACATAGTGTTTTATTAATATTCCTACAACTTTTGATGCCCCTTCTATATGCCAGGCCGTGATCTCATTTAAACTTAATAACACCGAGACAAGTATCACCCTCATTTCAGTAAATAGAAATTCAGAGAGTTTGAGCAAACTACCCAGGTCATCCAGCTAATAAATTGTAGAGGCTGGATTTGAATGCACCTTTGTCAGATTTCAATACCGTGCGCTTTTCAAATGGCAAAGCCCTACATAATTGTAGGTGTCAGTATTCTGAACTGACACTTATACTTCCTGTGTTGTATCTTCCAGCATCAGTGTCTCTTGTGTAGTTGGTTCTTTTGCTCATTCAGCAAATATCTATGGAATGTCTGCTGTATATAAGCACTATACTGAGCCCTGAGGATGCACCTGAGAGCAAGACAAATATAGTTCCTGCCTTTATGGACTTTACAAAAACAATAAGCAAATAACTCTGTAGTCATTCATTAAGGTAGATTGGGACAAGACTACAAAGGAGGTGGGAGGCTGCTCTATGCGGTGATCTGACCTAGTCACAGGTGCACGATAAAGGGTCCTTCTGTTTGAGCCAGGAGGAATGGGTAGAAAGTGTTCTATGCAGAGGACCCAGCACGTGTGAAGGTCCTGAGGCACGGAAGAGCAGATGGTGTTGGAGGAAATAAAGGAAGACCAGAGAGCATAGCATGCAGAGTGGTGGGAGGTGAGGGTATGAGGATAGGGTTTGGGGATTTATTCTAAGTACTATGGTGAGCCTTTAAAGATACGTATGCAGCAGAGTGATATGAGCATGGTGGGCTTTGGACTACTGGGTTCTTGTCTTAGTTCCCCCTCTTATAAATCACATGACCTTAGACAAATAGACACTTGGCACCTCCACGTCATTCTCTGTAAGATGGGATGGTAATAGTACCTACCTCCAGTGGTTGGGAAGATCAGGCAGAGGAGCTTTCAAACTTTTTGAGTGCTACAAACAGTATGAAATAAATACATTTTACATTTTGACTCCAAATGCACATTGTAATAAACAAGTTTTGTCAAAATGTGATATACTTGGATAGTTTCCATTCTATTCTATCTCATAAAAAGTTTTTGATCAAGACCCTCTAAATCCATGTTAAAATCTCCAAGATAATACATGTCAAGTGCCTGATACAACGTCTGCACTCAGTAAATGGTGGTATCATTATCATCGTCATTATAAAGATAATTCTGGCTGCAATTAGAGAATGGATTGGTCTATTTAAACAGCAGCATCTAAATGCCGAGGGTGCCAAAGGACACTGTGTCTTCACTTCTGTGTTCATGTCCCAAAGAAGGAATTCCATGCTGGGCTCCTACTGCAGGAGCTCTGAGGGCTTTATGTAAAATGGGCCGCTTGTCTTATTTCCCCGGGAATTGTCCTCTCATTTTCTGGACTGTCACACCGGACTGCGTGGCTCAGTTTTCTTTGACATCTTTTTTATTTACACTCAGAATGGCTTTTTCCTGGAAGCCTCAGAGTCATTATAAGCTACCCACTTCTTTATTTTAAGTTGTTGTGCCATGATTCTACTTCCCTTTTCAGAGTTCAAGGTTGGAGACTTAGTGGAATTCATTTGCATTTTCCACTCAGTGAACCACTTTTTTTCTACCCACCAGTAGGCTGGCAGTCCTATGTCCTGGCCCTGGTAGAGGCTGTGAGGAGAAATTGAAACATCACTTTCTTTTTCTTCAGAATTGCACCCTGGTCCCTGGGTGCAGTGGTTTCCAAAGAAACCCCTGTGAGCTGGAAAGCAAGGCCAGTAATGTAGCTGCCATGGCATTTCGTTTATCCAGGACCCTCCAGAGCCCTTGGTTCCGCTCAAGGGCTGCTTTCCAAATAACCGAAGCAAGCACTGTGAGCACCAAAGACTTAAACATTTAAATAATTTCTGTAGGGCGTTTTTCTAAAGGTAAATCATGTTGGTCTATCAGAAGAGAATACTGACCAACATTCAGTATTTTCTTAAACTCAGAGGCGTTGGGCATAGATCTTTTTTTTGTACTATGGTGATGAAGATGACGATGGTGGTGGGGTAGTGGTAATAAACATAAATGATAGGTAGCATTTATTGAGCACCTCTTGTGTACCTGGTCTATTCTATACCTTACTTGAATCATCTCATTTGGCTCTCATGCCAATCCTAAGGCACCTGCTCAGGATCACGCGCTAAGTGGGGAAGGCCAGACCCGGCTCCGGCACCTTTGCTGAGCCTCCATGCACTTATGTCTCGTACCTGCACTCGTTCAGGAACCATGCCAGGCCCTGCATAGTCAGTCCCTCCTGTCATCACAACACCTCTCCAAGATAACTCTTCCTATTCCCACTTTTCAGATGTAGAAACTGTGGTTCAGAGTGGTCCAAGGGCACACTAAGTCAATAACAGAGTAAGGCTACTTCTCAAGTAGTAAGCTATCCTGTGCCACTCACCCTGCGGGTCTACAGACATTGTGCCTCTCCACTCCTTTTTGGCAGTGCTATATTTCCAGGCTGCAGTGGGGGTGGGGGGTGAGGGTTAGAGTCAGAGAGTCAAACAAGCTAAGAATTAACCGGCCCTTTGACCCAGCAGTTCCATTTCTGAGAATGTGTCCTACAGAAACAGTCATGTGATCCCTAAGACTGACAAACACATATACTCATTCTTGCAATAATGAAAAACTGGAAACTACCTAAATATCTAACCATAGCAGACTGGTTAAATAAAGTATGGTATCCCCTAAATGGAATAATTAAGCAGCCACTAAAGAAAATAAAGCAGGGGTAAGGACGATGGGGTAAAAGAAAAAAACAACGAAGCAGATCAATATGTAGTGATATGAAAAGATGACCATGATGTATTACTAAGGGGAAGGAAAAATTTTTTATTAAAATAGTGTGTGTGTATACATGTGTGGTTATTTAAAATTAAATTGAAATTAATTAAAATTGAATAAAATTTAAAAATTCAGTTCCTCAGTCACACTAGCCACATTTGAAGTGCTCAGTAGCCACTGTGGACACATTGGACAGTTCAGATATAGAACATTGCTGTCATCTCAGAAAATTTCTGTTGGACAGACTATTCTATACTGGTCAGTGGCCAGCAGGAGGCCTTCCACTTAGTATGTTATAGATTTATGTGAATGTTTACATTTTTTGTAAGAGTTTGCTATTATCAGGAAAAGAGAAGTACATGGGGTTTCCAAGGTATTATTAACATTATTTCCTAAACAGGTGGTTGTTTATTATCATTATTTAAGCTGTGTGTATGTGTGTGTGTGTGTGTGTGTATAGATAAATTCCTTTTTAAGTATGTTTCATAATAAAAGATATTTTAAAATACAGTTGATCCTCATTATTTCCAGATTCTATACCTTCAAATTCAGCTACATGCTAACATTTATTTGTAATCCTCTAAATCAATTCTTGTGGTGCTTTCACAATCATTTGCAGACATACATAGAGTGGCAAAAAATTTGAGTTACCCTACACACACGTTCCCAGCTGAGGTTGAACAAGGTAATGCTCTGCCTTCTTGTTTCAGTCTCATACTATAAGGTATCCTTTTCATGATACATGTAGTGTCACGTTTTCTGCATTTTGTGCTTTTTGTTTGTGAGTGATTTTGCTGTTGAAAATGGCTCCCAAGCGTAGTACTGAAGTGATGTCTAGTGTTCCTAAGTGTGAGAAGGCAGTGATATGCATGCAGAGAAACTACATGTATTAGAGCTTCATTCAGGCATGAGTTATAGTACGGTTGGCCACGAGCTCAATGTTAATGAATCAATAATATATAATAAGTCAGTGTCTTTAGGGAGTTGATGCTTAATTTGTGTAGAATTTACAATCAGGTTGATAGTAAATGTTTGGAAAGACATAGAGGTGATGGAAACACATTATTGTGAGGGTAATTAATAGCACTGAATTGTGTGTGTGATTGTGGTTGAAAAGGGAAGTTTAGGTCTTGTATATCCCTAAAAGGAAAGCTAGAGGATGAAACATGGGACTCTATAACATCGTGAACCCTGTTGTGGATGATGCCTGTGGTTAATAGAACAAATATAAGAATGTTCTTTCATGAAATGTAACAAATGTACATTACTATTTCAAAGTGTTAATAATAGGGCGGTATATAGGGAAAAAGACAACTAATGCAAATTATCGACTATTGTTAACAGTAATATTGTAATATTTGTTCATTAATTTTAACAAAGGTCCTATGCTAATGCTAAGGGTCAGTAATAGGGAGGTTTAAGGGGTATGGGTTTTTCTCTTTTGTTTTGTTTTATGTTTGGAGCAATGAAAATGTTCTAAAATTGTGGAGTTGAATGCACAACTCTGCGATTATACTGAGAGCCACTGACTGTACACTTTGGCTGGATGGTATGGTGTGTGACTCTTTAATAATAAAAAACAATGAGAACTTAAAAAAATAATAAGATGTCTTTTTTAAAAAGGCACATAAAACAAGGTTGTATATTGATGCGTTGATGAGATGTGACCAGCGGCTCGCGGGAAACTATTTCCCTTAGAGGCAATGGCTTAGAATTAGCTAATTCAGTGTTGGCAGCAATTTCATAGACCGTAAGTACCATGAATAACGAGACTCGATTTTACAGGAAAAAGAAGACTCGGGCACAGGGCACGCATGGTGGGGCAGGCTTGAGTTTGGAGGACTTTATGTCTGTCCTGGTTCCCTGATTTACAGTTTTCCAGCCTTGGCTAAGTCACTTAATCTGTTTGAGCCTTAGTTTCTTAGTCCATGAGAGAAATCCTTGCTCCACCTGCTTCAGAGGATTGAGACAAGATTGGGAAATGAGATGATGTGTGGGAAAATCCCTTGAAACGCATGTCAGTAAATTTGTGAGTTACCCAGGCCCTAAGGAGGTGAGGTCTGAATGTGCTGTGGCCCTGACAGGGACGTGGAGGCCTGAGCTGCTTCTGAGCAGAGCCATTTTCTGAACACTGCTGAGATTGCAGAAAGCAGAGGGAAGTGTTGCTGTATTCCTATTGCCTTCATTGCTCGGAGATTCAGAAATGACACCAATGTTATTTTATTTATTTAGCAAGCACTTATGTAGTTTAGATTTAGAGTTTGCCAAGCACCATTCGAAGTGCTGTACAAATATTTACTCATTTAATCTTCGTATGACCCTGAGGGAGTCCCTGTTATCATCCCCAGTTCTTGTGGGTGGAAATGAGCCTCAGAGAGATCAAGTAACCTGCCCAAGGCCACACAGTTAGTAAGGGGGAGGGGCTGTCTAACTCAGGCAGGGTGCACGTTTTCCTCTCATTCTTTCTCCTCATCATCCTCAAGCACCCATCAAATATGGTCATAGAATTCATTATGATGGTTTATTTATCTCAGAGGCATAAAATTTAAATTTTGGTATGAAATCTCGTGAATGAACGCTCCCAACTAACTTGCCAGCATCAGTTCTAGTTTTCTGTAGCAGCTCGGTAGCATGACAAAGTGGACATGGGCTGGGGAATTAGGCTGATCTGGATGCCAGTCACGTGAATTAGCTGTGTGACTTCACGCGGGTAATTTAACTTCTCTGATCTTCAAAGGAGTTTTTTGTGTGAGGACTCAGTTTACCTATTGTGGCAGAGCTTAGCATCATGTCAGGCAGGCAGTTGATGCCTGTATTAATTCCTATCCTTTCTCTTCATCTTTCTCTAGAGCAGGGAGCTGAGGCCTGAGGACACAGAGGTGGAAAAGGCCCCATCCTTGTCTTCAAGGAGTTTATAAAACAGCCTAAGTGGGGGGCTGGGAACTGTCTGAATCAGCAGTCAAAGGACCTGAGTCTAGCCAGTCCTGGCTCTCTCCTAGCTCAATTACCTGGGGCAGGTTTTGATTCTGGGCTTCACCTTCGTTACCTGTGAACTGGGAGCCTGGACTGGCTTTACTCTGTGGCCCGTCAGGCCTGGTCATTTTCTCATTTGTCGTATTTAGGTTAGGACAGCTCTGTGCCCGAGGGCCTGGCTGCAGCAGGTGGTTATGGGGTGTGTCAACTTTCTCCTTGAGGCTACTTTTGTCAAAGGTCCCAACTGCTTCCTTTCTGGGAGGTTCTGGGGAGACCTTTTGGCACTCTTCAGAAGTGGGAATGGTGAAAACAATAGAGGGCTTCAGATTCTCCTCAGCCTGTCAAGATCTGAGAGTGGTAGATTTTGGACGTGAAAAATGAGTCAGAGGCAACTCCTGGTTCTCTGTTACTCTGTAGTCCAGTCGAGGCTGTGGGAACTGCAGTCGTCTTCCTTTAGGCCAAAAACTACTCTTATTTAAAAGAAGTCATGTATGTGGACCGGACTCCCCACGCGCCTTGCTGCGTTCTCAGATGGCTCGGAGTGGGAGGCCTGGGGAGCACCTACTGAGCCGTGGAGCGGGGAAAGGAGCCAGCCCCGTGGTCCTCAGCGTGCCACAGCCTCCTGGAGAAATGGTTGTTAGGGCAGGAAGGCGGAAGGTAAATTCCTGGAACAATCCATTCTCCTCACCTTTCTACTTCCCTGTGCAATTGCTGTGGAGAGGGAGGCAGCTCCATCACCTCAACTTTAAGATCCTCATAAACGGAGTTAATGTCCTGTAATTACACAGATGAGTTGCACTTATCAGGCCCATTTAAGGAAGGGCAGGAAATGGATCTTCTCTTAATAGTGTGACCTTTACTGGGTAACTTAAATTCCAAAGTGAGTCGGTTTAAGAATTCTCAAGGGGTTTCTGTGGTTTTATTTCTTCTTGGCCTCATTAGTTAATTTGCATAGATCTTTCTAAATTCTCGTGGCACTTGTGGAGTTACTGAGACCCTCTGGAACTTAACTGGCCTATTATGATTTTCCCAGCATTTACATGATAAATTTTGGTAACCACTGGGTCATTCTGAACATGGGGTGGAGGGGCAGAAGATGGTAAAATAAAATGATTCACAAGTTTCCTTTCCTTTAAAAAAAAAAAATTCAAGAGGCATGACAAGCCGTTCATATTACAAGTCCAATGCCATTGTCTACAGACAGCTGCTAACATTTCCCCATGCCCTATTGAGGGAATGTTCTCAGTGCCCTCTTGGCTGCCTTGTTCTTTTTTCTGACCAGTTCCTCCTCCTTCAAATGCTGCAGCTGTGACCCCAAAACCATCTCCACCTGCCAACTGGAAGGTTGGCACTTATGGCTAGAATACCTTTTTCTTTCAGTGTTGGTTTTGGGGACAGAGTTAGCTGGTGAAAGAGGGTACAATGAGAATATTTTTGGGCTAGACCCTTAAACCTCAAGAGAAAAATTACTCTAATCTTGGTGGTATTTCCTTTGCTCCTTCTGACCAGCTGCAAAACTCATTTTAAACCAGGGATATAGACTTAGACTTACTAAAGAATGCAAAGGAAAGAAAGAAATTGGCCTGAATGGAACTATCCAACACTTGAAAGTTTTGGGTCTGCCATTCTGCTGGGCATGTCCCATCGTTTCATTCCATCTCTTGCCAGTCCTGTTAAGTGAGTTCTGTTAACAGCTAAGGACAACTTATGAGTGGCTAAGTTAAGACTCAAACCCAGGTTCACTCTAAAGCCATTGCCTTTAGCCACTGAGCCATAAAGTCTCCCAGGAAATGCAACCAGGGCACAGTACTCTTGAACCCAACCCTGCAGGGTAAGTTGGATTTGGATAAGCAGAGAGAAGATGGAGGGGAGGAGTAGACATGCTCAAAAGCTTGGGAGAAGGAATGAACATGACATGGAACATGCCTGCTGGTAAGCTCCATGGGGCAGAGACACTTTCCCCGGGGCCATCATTATATCCCCAATGTCTCAGTGAGTGCCTCATATAGAGTAGGTGCTTAGTAAATAGTTGTTGTATGAATGAGTTTACAAAAACAGGCATTTTTTTCACCACTAAATCATGAGCCCCTTGAGAGCAAAACTAGGTTTTAAAAATGTTTGGACCCTTCATAGTGCACAGTGGTTAATAAATAGCAAACACTCAATAAATATGTCCTGAGAGAAGGAATGAATGAATGAACTGGCAGGTAAAGTATGGTGAGAAGATATGCCTGATTGAAGAGGTGCTGATGCTTTGGGAAATTCTGGGCAATACACTGGAATGGCTTGATAAGGGCATATCGTGGAAGGTCTTCAGTGCCAATACATGGAGCTCTTATGTTTTTCTTGAGGTATCTTTTTTAAAAGTCATCTCTCTTTTTCAAAAAAATTTTTTAGGAGGCACCAGGGATTGAACCCAGGACCTCATACGTGAGAAGCAGGCGCTCAACCACTGAGCTACATCCACTCCCCAATGAGAGTTGTGTTTTTTTTCTCATTTGTTTGTTTGTTTTGTTTTTAGGAGGTATTGGAGAGCTGGGACCTTGTATATGGGAAGCAGGCGCTCAACCACTTGAGCTACATCCGCTCCCAAAAGACACCTCTTAATGCCAACATTGTGCGTTCTGCAGAAACCCAACCAGTATCCAAACTGATAGCATGCATAGGCGCAAGAGTTAAGTACAGCCTAAAAAATCATTTTTCTGTAGGACTGGCCTCAACTTGGCTCCATTGTCATTGCCTTCCTATTATGGGTGACGATACTGTTATAACCAAAAAGAGACCTGTAGAAACTTGTAAATGGGAGTCTACAGGGCATGCAGTCATATTGCTGGGTCCCAGAGTTGTTTTTTTAGGATACTTTGGCTGGAAAGCCCCAGCCAACTTCCTCTATATTATGTGGTCTGCTCAGCCCAGGAGTTTGCAATAAAAGCTGCCCTCTCTTTTCAGGTGTTGGCTAAATTTGTGGTTTTAAAAAGCGTGAAGGCCAGAAGGCAGCCCTGGGAGAAGAAGGCCTTTCTGTGGGCAGCCGGAACCTCCTGGTCCAGAGGGGAAGCTATCCCCTCCCCTGAACTTATGACCCGTGGCTTCGCTCCCAACCTGCCTGTTGAGTTCCACAAGATGGGCTCCTTCCGCAGGCCTAGACCGCGCTTCATGAGCTCCCCAGTGCTCAGCGACCTGCCCCGATTCCAAGCTACCCGGCAGGCTCTGCAGCTGAGCTCCAGCTCTGCCTGGAACAGGTAAAGGAGACAGCTAGTTGTGGGGTGGAGGCTGCCAAGGGCCACATCAAGGCCAGGTGGCATCTGGGGACTGCTTTGCTTCCACTTCCTCTGGGATCGCTGTTTCAGGAAGGTGGTGATTATTAGGACAATTAACAAAGAGAACAAGTTTCTCACAATGAATATGTCCATTAGCCTTCCTTGTTTTGATAGAGGGAAAGTGGACTTATGGGGAGCCTCTGGCCCATTGGAGTCAACCAGCCAGCCCAGGACATTTACAGTTACTGTTTGTGCCCATTAGTCATATCCCAAACTATCAGAGTACTTGAGGGTTGGGCCATTTCAGTATGCATGTGACACTGACCCTGCCCTCAAGTGACCTATTACTTATTTAGGGAGATAAGACAGGTATCTCTGAAAAAGCTATGAGCAGTATAAACCAGGGATTTCCAGTACCTACGAGCCATACAGGCACCTGGGAGACTTTCGTAAGGTGTCTAGCCTACCTTTTGTATACCAAGGTTTGAGTAGAGACTGAATAAATATTATGTCTTGCAGGTCTGTGGGCCAATACTTTTCAAATCAATGCAGGTACTCTGGGATAAATTAAATGCATCATTGTTTTAAAGCATTACTGAATGTCATTTGGGGTCAATTTGAATTTTCTCAATGAATAGACACAACAGCACGACCTTTGGCGTCAGATGTCTCCTTGGTCCTTAAAAAATGGCCTGGAAGCCCTCTTGTAGATGAGATTGTAATCGGCTCATTGCTGAAATACTGGACTGGGCTTAGAGAGACCATTGAGTCAAGTCTTAACTGGACCCCCTCAAGCAACTAACTCTGCCACCCAACTACCTCACAGGAATGGGAATGGAAAGGCCAAGTGAAAGGGGTCTGTGGGAAATCTTCCAATGAAAGTGTTATTTTTTAAAAAGGCAAGGCATTATTTCACACTAGCCCCAGGTCACTGACTTGTACTGTGAAGACAGCAGCCTCCTAGAGGAAAGAACTCTAGTCCTGGGCAGTTCCTGTTTACAGTTTACGCCATCTTGAATTCCTTCAGGCCTGGGGGTTTCCAAAGAGCACATCCCATTCACCAGCAGCTGCCGGCGAGGCAAGGGAGACAACGGGGGCTGCTAGCGTTTGAGTCTTTTTTGGCTTCAGTCTTCTTTCCTCTCCAAGGATGCTGGGAAGGAAATGATGAATTACGGGGATGGAAATCATGGTGGTGTTTGTGGCATGGGCTTCCTGGCCCTTCCCTAGGCTTTCAGCCCTGAGCTGCTCGTTGAGGTGGCTCTGAGTGGGCAGATCCTCTAACCTGGGGCTGTTTTTCTTTTCCTGCAGCGTCCAGACTGCTGTGATCAATGTCTTCAAAGGGGGTGGCTTGCAAAGCAACGAGCTCTATGCACTGAATGAAAACATTAGGTAAGTGGCAGCCCAGACCAGGTGCCATTCCACACCCTCCCCCAACCTAAGCAGGGGCAGAGGTGGCTACCCCCACAGGAGACTTATCTTAAGTTTTTGTTTTTTTTCCCCCTGCTTGAACCTTGTTGCTGCTTCTGTCAGCTCTTATGTTGCTCTTGAGGCTGTGGAGTTCTGAGACCCTTACCTGTCTGGACTTCTGATCCAGGGAAGATTTATCCATTTGTTTATGTAGATAGTGTGTGTGTATGCGTACCCGCATGTTGGGGCAGGAGGAACTGATCGATGGTAGCTCTCATTTATTCAGTAAACTTTATTGTGCCTGATTACATGGTAAGGGGCATATCAGGCAGAGTGGCCCAGTGGCTGGACACAGGCTGCTGGGGATTTTATTGCATTTGTCCTCTCACTGGCTAAGCCTCTGTTTGTGCCTCTGTTTTCTTTTATGTGAAATGGACCTGCTTCCACAGGATTCTTGTGACGATTAAATGGAATTATTATATAAATAACTCTTTAGAAGAGAGTCAGATGTACATTAAGTGTGTGGTACTTGTAGCTCTTACTGTTGTCAGTGCTATTGCTGTGGTCATTACGATTAGGCTTTGGGCATATAATCCTCAATAAAACATGGTCCTTCTCCTTCAGGAATTTATTTTCTTCTAGAATCTTCTCAATATAGCAAATGTTTGAATGCCTGCATGTTGGTCATGCACTGGAAAGACAACAATGCCCACACAGATGTGGACTCTGGGCTCCTGAGATTTATATGCAGTCAAAAGATGATCATTAGCCAAATAATTACTCAAATAAATGTAAAAGTACAACTGGGACAGCTGCTCCAGTGCAGCTGATGTGATGAAAGCATGTGTTAGGATGACTTGATCTTGCCTGGGAGGCCAGGAATGGTGGAAGTGAGCTTGTGCTGTGGTCTAAAGGATCGGTAGGAATTTGCTAGGTGAGAAAAGCTCCAGGTGGAGGAAACTCCAGGTGCAAGGGTCCTGTGGTGACAGCGAGAAAGGAACAGAAAGAAGACCCACGTGGTGGAGTACTGGAGGTTGGCTAGTGGTGTGGTTCGGTTTGATTTGTGTTTGGTGAAAGGAGGGAGGAGGGGTAAGCAGGGCCGAGGGCACCGAGTCACCTAGGGACCAGGAAGGTGAACCGTCACGTCTTTTAATGCCCTGCTGTGGATTTGTCTCTGGTGTAAGTGCAGAACATCAAGGCTTCAAGGCCCAACCCTGGAGTGGGCAGAACAGTAAACAAGGCCATTTGTTCAGGTCCTGTTTAGATTTAGTCAAGTCCTGTGTTAGGGGTCAAGGAGGTGTTTATAAAGCTCTGCTTTCATTTAAAACCTTTAGAGCTCATAAGTAAACAGAGCTGGGTTAAAATTTCTACACATGTACTTGAATGTCACGTAATACTTAGACATGGGAAGAGATGCTAGAGATCATAAAGTCCAAGGCCTCATTTTAGAGAAGAGGAAACTGCGGCCCCAAGAAGTTGAGTGACGGGGGCAAAGCTGGGTCAGCCAACCTCCACATGGCAAGGACTAAGACTCTGGCCTCTCCAAGAAGGATTCTTTAGCTCAAAATAGACTTAGAAATAAATAAAGCAGTGACTCAGGAACCTGCTAATTTGTTCTTCATGTCAGGGGGTCGATCCTGAAAGTGTGCTTTAAAGCTCTGTTGGTGGGCATCTCAGAAAGGTGCGGCCCAGGCCAGATTTCACCAGCCCTGTGAGCCCCAGAGCTGCTAACTCAGAAGACTTCAGTTGCCAAGCAGCTCTTTTAAATGAGTGCATATAGCCCAGGTGCACAGGAGTGCTCACCTCCCCCTGCCAAAGGGGGTTTACCCTGGCAGAATGCAGTTCTAGTGAGAAATACCACCTTGTTTCTCAAGAAGAACCGGAAATTGAGCTTTTTTAAATGTGAAATGTCCTGCCTTTTAATTGTTGGTGAATAATCCAGATTTTCCCAAACATTGCTGCAGGTCATACAAAACATATCTGTGAACTGAACTTGGCCAACAAACTACCCGTTGATAAGATCAGCCGAAGCATCCTGAGGGGGAGGCATGTCATTCCCAAACTCTAGCACTTAAGGCCACAGAAGTGGGAGAGAAGGGAGCTCACGTGGGTTGAGGTTCCAGGAAAAGCGCCAAGCTCCTTTCACAACATCCAGCCCTCCCACAGCCCTGGGAGGTAAGCACTGTCATCAGTGGTTTACAAATGAGGGAACTGCAGATAAGAGAAAAGTACCTTGTCAAAGTTCACACACTGAAGAGTGGAAGAAGGAGCTGAACTCCAGTCTAACTCAAACACCTATGCTCTTTGCACTATTACACAGCATTGTCGAGGAAAGAGGTCTCACGTTGGAGGAAATGTTAGGCTGGTGGTTCTTCATCTCCTTCCTGCCAGCACGCCTTCCACGAAGCTTCTGTGAGCCCATCTCTCACCACGTGCTCCGATTCTCAAGATCTCTCCTGAGGAGCATGATACTCCCTCAAACCTCACCAGGACTGGGGTCAGAGAGTGCTATGGGGTGTTCCTGTCTGTGTTTTGAGTGAGTTTTCAGGACAGTGGGAAATATATATGGTTGGGATTTGAAACCAATTGCTCAGATGTGAATTGAGCTCAGAGTAAGTCAAATGTTCCAAAAACCAATGCTTTTATTACCCGTGTTTCTGTACCTTCCATCCTCTGACTTTCTCTAACATGGTGGTTAGAACAGCCATCGGCTTTCCTTTCACATCACAGAGACCATGAAACGAGTCCCAGGTGTATAGGTGACCTGGAAGTCCCAAGCTGAAGAAAGCGAGCTGAGCCACACACGTGCCCACATCTGCAAGTACCTATGTGGAAATAGACACCACTGCCCTTACCACAGTAAGGAAAATGCTGAAACAAGCCTGCTACTCTCTGGTGACACTTGAATGCAGAACTGGATTTGATACGGGTTTTCCTGTTCTCTTTTTCCTTTTGGAAGAGCTGTTTGCGAAATAGATCCATAAACACAACAGGGTTGAGGCATGACCAGTGGCGAGTGAAGGGAGGGAGGGGGTGTGAGGAGGGTGGGCACATAAGAAAACCTATGGAAACAGACTTCCTTGTGTAGAAAAGCCTTTGCCCTAAATGTTTGCATGGAACATAATGATTTTTTTTACTCACCAAATCGTTTTGAACTCGAAAAACAATAAACAAGATGTGGAAGGAGAGAAGACTAACTTATTCTCAAGCCCATCTTTCAGTCAGTTGTGGAAGCCCCTACTATGTGTCAGGTTCAGTAAACTTTTTAACAGGTTAAGAGAGCAGCTTCTGGATTCACAGAGACTGGGGATTAAGACGGGGCTAGCTGTGTGACCTGGGACAAATTACTTCACTTTTCTAAGTTTCTGTTCTTTCATAAAATAGCAGCAACTTCATGGTGGTGGGGAGGATTGAGATAATGCCAAAAAAGCCCTTAGCACAGGTGGTGGTTAATAAATGTTAGCTGTTAGTATTCCTGTTGTGAAAATTCAGCAGTAATAATAAAGTGATTATTATATATTAATAATAAAATGCCACCCATTAGAGCACAGGCCAATATGAGCACCATGTAAAGTTTTCTCTAGCAGACTGGATGAGGTAAACTCACTTTGAACTAGAGAGATCAGGGGCAGGCTCCTTAAAATGCACCCTTGGACTTGGAAGTTTGGGTGAGGTTAAGTTATTATAAGAAAAGCCAGCAGTTTCTCTTTTCTGCAGAGAAAAAAGCAAGAGGAAATGACTCTCTCAGTTCTCCATTCTACTCAAGCCAAACAGTAATAAAGTCTTTGCTGGATTATCTGAGTCCAGCGTCAAAGCCTAAATCGGCTTCTCTGGGTCACTCCAGCTAGCCCTGGTGATCTCTCTTGTAACTGTGGAGCTCAGTAGGTGCCCGGGAAATGTGAATTTATTTAAATATCAGCCAATGCAAAGGATGACCAGAAGGCAGACATTTTATGTAACTGTGTACTGTCATGCAGTCATTTCAAAGCCAGATAGAATCTGTTCGTGTTGTATTAGCTGTTAAGTGTATATATATATATATATATATATATATATAAAAAATAATCAGTCCTTTCTTTTAAGACAGGTCACTGAAAATGAACTCTAGTTTAAATTTCAGTTTCGTAGTTAGACTTTGTAGCTATGAAGAAGAACTTGGGCTGAGGATGGTCATGAGCTAAAACACATTATTGGATCAAACCAGGAGTAGGAACATGGAGACCTTTTAAGAACATATAAATCAGAAATGTCACCCCTCAGAACTGAGCTGGCATTGTCCAGCCTGAGGCCTGATGTTCCCAGGACCAGATTCCTTAATAGCTCAGAAGGTAGGTGGTGGCATTGTCTTCTTGAGAGAAGTGGAGATGAGGCCGGGTTTTCCCCACATGAGCATCAGGGCACATGCTCTGTCAATATGAGACTGTAAATCCGAATATTTTCCATGGAAACTACCATAGAAAGCAGGGCTTGCACATTGTTGTAGCTCTAAAGCAAGAAAATGACCTTTCAGAATAGACATTCTGGCTGAATCCCTAGTCAGCACAATCTACAATTCTGGCTTCCCTGAATTTCCAACTGCCCTGGCTTGGGCTGGTCCTGGGTGTTTCCTTGGTTTGAATTCTCTGTGGGGCACCGATGTGTGTGTGTGTGTGTGTGTGTTGAACGTCCCTCTTCAGTCTCGCCTCTGATGTTGCTGCATTTTGGCAGTGGAGACGAGTGTGGGTTAGAGGTTTGGATTTCATGTACTCTTCCAGGAACAAAAGTGGCCACCCTCGCTACAGAGGAGTGCGCTTTTCCTAAACGTTCTTTTTGGCCAACTGTAAAACTGATTTGACCTGACCAAGAAGATTTAGAAAAGTGTGAGAAACCTAAGATTCATGTTTCCCGGTTCATAGAAGAGCCTATGCCAGTGGGTTCCCAAATGTGCTTTCACTTTTCTGATTGACAGGGGTGTGTGTAGAGAGGGAGGGGTTGTTGGTTCTTTTATTCGTTTATTTAGAGAATGTGGAGTGTTCTGCTGGGCACTGGGCCAGGTTCTGTGGTAATATTGAGGTAGGTGGGTCCTGCTCTTGGGAGCTGGCAGCAGAGAGAGAGGAACTACACAGGAATACCAAGTTTTAAGTGGGATGATAGCAGAATCAGCGTGCTGTGGGAGAAAACGATAGCTATGTGGATATCTGAAAGCCATCAGGTGGGAATCAGGGAGAAAGGCAAATGCAGGGCTAGAACTTTCTTGTCACCGCTCTCTGCCCTTCCACATCCTCCTTCTCCCTGGTAGGACTTTTCCTCTGTAGAAATAAATGCTCAGAGATGAGGCTCCCGGAAACCAGAGATGAGTTATCTGCAGCTGGCTTGAGGCAGGAAACTCACATTTTCCTTTTCTCTCCAACCACCCTGCTTCTCTTCTTGTTGGGAGGGAGGAGGCAGCATAAAGGAAACCCCAGAGATTTTCAAGGAAAGAGGAGGTTCCAAGAATTGTCCTTGATCTTTGACAGGTCTGAGGTGAAACATCCTCCTTCTGAGTCAGTTGGCTGCCTGAAACCAAAGGGAAATCCACCTCAGATTTTTTTCTGTCTTTTCAAGGGAGCCTGTTAGCTGTAGTGGGATTCACAGCTGGGGAAGAGTTGGGAGGAGCTGAGAAGGGGAGTCTGGATGCAGCCCACAGGATAGCAGAGACCAGTGTGAGGTGTAATTCCATGAGGTAATGATTATAGCAGGCACTTGTGTGATGTGTAGTATATGCCAAACTCTATTCTAAATGCTTTATGTATATTAATTCCTTTAAAACTCACCTCACCCCTATGAGATAGGTCTCTATTTTACAGATGAGGAAGAAAGGTACAGAGAGGTGGAATAACCTACCCAGAGTCATATAGCTAGTGAGTGGCTGAGCTGGGGTTTGAACTCCAGCTGCCCATGTTCTTAAACACATAGTAGACTGCACAAGATACACAGAGCTGGCATTGTCCAGCCTTAGGCCTGCCGTTCCGAGGACCAGAGTCCTTAATAGCTGAAGAGGTAAGTGGTGGCATTGCCTTTTGAGAGGGGTAGAGATGAGATCTTCTCTTCTTGACTCACTGAATCTACCTGATGATGTGTTGACACCTTGTGTCTGCCGTGGTTGAGAAACAGACTTGACTTTGCGGGTTGGCAGGGTAGTTCCAGGAAAACGTGGAGACAGTGGGGACTGTAGCATTGCGGAAGTATATGGGACTGGTCCGTGTCTGGTGTTTGGTCTGCAGTGTCTAGAAATCTGGAGATCTCCCCTAAAAATCCTCTCTGGAAAGCTCAGATCTGGCATGGACCTGGTCAGCAGGAGCCAAGGATTGGCTGCTGGCTTTAGAGTCATTTGCTGTTCATACCCACCTGGCCCCATGGCCATCCATGGTTTGCTTCCGGGAATGGTCAGGTTGGCCTTGGTTTGAGCTGGGATCTACCACTATATGGTTCTGGGCCAGGCTCTAAGCATTGGTTTCCTCATCTGCAAAATGAGGATAAATTCTTACCTGTGAGGCTATTAGAGAATTTGAGATGCTGTGTTAGGCAAACTAAATTATGCAGACATAATTAGCTCAATAAAGGCTCCTTCTCCGTTCCTTCCATCTTTCTCGCTGTCCCTGCCACCCACATCATTTCAGAAAAGGGAGACCTGGGATGCTACCTCCAATAGGACCCCAGAAGAATGGACTAAAAGAGGAAATGGGCTGTTTCCATATGTTTCGGCTCAAAAGAGACTATCTCCTCAAAACATGTTCCTTTGTGAGCGCAAGGTGGGTGGTCTTCAAGGTATTTAAGAATCAGTTTAGATGGGCACTGACTGGTAAATAGGGACACCAGCTACAGTGGTGGGCAAAGGACCCTGGAGACCCTCTGCTGTTCCCGGATCATGGGAATATCTGGGTGGGTCCCGGGAGGGGTCCTTGGGGAACTTTGGGCAGCACCTAAATGCCAATGGCACAGAAATAGTTAACAATGGCTTTGGCTATCCTGACTCACTCTGGCTAAACTTTAGCCCTGCCAGCACCCGGCTAGAAACCACTTCATCATCCTTTAGCTTGGCTGAGACAAGAATCAAGGCAAGGAGAGGGATTTTGCAAGGGAGCTTGTGGCCCGCATCTCAGGTGATTTCTATCCCCTTGATACCCTGCCCCTCTGCCTGCTGACCTTTCATCCTGTGCCTCTCATCCACCTGGAGTCCAGCCTCGGGGTGGCCTTGTTTACTTTCAAGCCCACAGAATTGGGAAGTTGAGTTGACAAGTCGGTGAGACATGAGATAGTGTAACAACAGGAAATCCTGTCAACCTGGGGTGGTGTCTCAGCTGGTCAGCTTGGGAGGGAGAAGGGGTGAGATAGTAGAGACCAGTAGCAGTTCCCCAGTATTTTTCCTACTATGGCTCCTTTTGCCTTCTGACTGAACTTCATGCCCTATTTCCCTTTTTGGTTGGGTCACACATGATTCTTCCCTCCCCATTACTCTCCCGAAGCTTCCTTCTCCTTTCAGCTCAATGGCCAGTGGTAGTGGTGGTTGTTAGCAGCAGAATTCTGTTTTCCAATGAAACCTGATGTGGAAGCCCAATATTTAAAACAGACAGTTGGAGCAGCTCATGCAGTGATGAGACTTCCATCCCAATCCTCTTTTTCCTAAGCTTTGCCTCCATCTTCCTACCCTATTACCCTTTTATTAGGGTGATTGGTTCCTAACATTCAGTCCCCTTCATGAGTGTTGTCATTTCTCCCAGGGTTAGGAATTGCTCATCTGGCTGTACTTTGAAGAAGATGCTGAGAAGCAGTAGTGTGTATCATACAGGCTTTGGGGTCCAACCCATCTGGGTAACTCCTAGCAGCTAACACCTGCTGAGCATTGCCTGCGCACTGTTCTGAGAACTTTACCAGGATTGCCTCGTTGAACCCTTGCAATAATCCTGGGAAGTAGGTGCTCTTATTCTCCCCCAAATTCCAGTTAAGGAAACTGAGGTACAGGGAGTGAGGAGCATGCTCAGGACACTGCGAATAACAGCTGCTAAGTGGCAAAGGCAGGAGTCAGACCCAGGCTGCCATCTCCAGGCTCTGGACTCAGCCAGGCTCCTCTCCTCTCTGTTCTGTGTTTGCTGCATGTTGTTGTTCAAGCGACTGAACCTCGGGGCCTCAGTGTGCTCGTGTATAAAAGCAGGGCTGTTGCTACTACCTCCCGGTCTCTGAAGTTTAAATGAGGAAACGTATCTACATTTTTGAGATGCGTGGCGGGCACCCAGTAACTGCTGAGTAAACGTCAAGTGAACAATAAAAGCCAAGCTCCATCCTCAGAGCAACTTTTTCTCTTTCCTTAAATTTTCCCCCCAACAAGTTACCTTCCAGTTTACAGGCAAAAATCCCTAGATAAGGGTGGGAAAAGCGAAAGGAAGCTGTCAGCCGTAGGTGCCTGAACCTAGCAGGAACGTATGGGCTAGGACTGGCAAGGAGGATTTTTCTCTCTTGCATCTTGGAAGTCACAAACGCTGGCTCCTTAAATTTTGCTATTGTTCTCCTACTTTTCTCTTATTTCTTGTGCTTTACAAATTAAATTGGTAAACTTAGTGAATCAGGTGACTGGGTGACTTGTCCCTCTCTGAATTTAGACCTATGTGTCTCTGATACCTTGATATTTTTACTCCCAACTTTTGGGTAAGATGGTTGCCTGTTCCTAATGGGAGAGTGGCTGCAGATGGGGAGAACTTGTTGTCCAACCTCTATTTCACTCTTTTCATCTAGCCTATAGTAGGTTCTTAGTAAAAGGTTGCAGTTTCACAAATTAATGACTGGAACTCCTATTCTATCAGTTGCTATTTCCTTTTGGTGGTGGGGGGGGACGAGTGGTCCATGAAGTGGGGTAACCACTGCCAAATTCAACTGGAGATGGCGTCTCAAGACGGAGGTGTGGCAAATCCCTCTTTCTCTCAATTCAGCTAACACAAGAGTAGGGTTTTTCCAAAGCATCCTTTCCTTGTAAACCAAGTGTGAGCAGAATAAACATAGAGTGTAGTAATTGATTGCAGATTTGCAGTTGAGACTCAGCTGCAGTCTACCCACAGGTTGGCATAGCCAGCGCTGCTTTGGGAACCCCAGCCCTGGCCCCTTCTCCCAGTGAAGCTGGAACAAAACTTCCCAGTTTACCATCCTGGGGTGGGTTTGGACTGGCAGATTCCCAGGCCTTGTGGGATTCTCAGTTACCCCGCCAGCAGCCCACTGCCTAAGGCTGTATCCTTCGTGGGGACTTCCTTCCACCAGGCTTTCTCCAGCTTCAGGCCATCCTGATGTAACCTTGGTGTGGTGGTTCTTGTTCGTTTAAAAAACTTAAAAATGGTTTTTTAGTAGAATTGTGTACACATGGCACAGAAATTTTAAATCAAGTATACAACAAGGTATACAGTGAAAAATCTCCTACCTTGTACCCCAGAAACCCAGTTCCCATTCCCCCCTTCCCAAAGATAACTATGATTACAGTGGTTATTGGGTATTCTTCCAAAGTTTCTTTATGCATATATAAGCAATATGAATCTGTATGCTTATTTTCTCCCTCCTTTTAACAAGGTAAAACATTAGACACACTGTTTTGCTTCTTGTATTTTTTAATTTATTTTTTATTAGAGAAGTTGTAAGTTTGTGAAAAAATCATGCAGAAGATACAGAATTTCCATGTTACCCCCCCCCATACACACAGCTCCCCCTATTATTAACACTTTGTATTAATGTGGTACATTTGTTACAACTGATGAACAATATTATAATAATTATACTATAGTTTACATTAGGGTTCACTCTTTATGTTGTACAGTTTTATGGGTTTTTTAAAAAATGTTTATTCTGATAATATATATGCAACCTAAAATTTCTCCTTTTAATATTCCATTTTTTACTTGAGGTAACTTAAGTCTTATATCATTACATGGATCTCTTTTCTCTCTCTCTCTCTCTCTCACCCCCTCCCCTTCCCCGTATGTCTATATGATGAACCATAATTTATTACTTTATTGATGAACATTTTTATATTAATTCCTATATTTTGCTGCAGTGAAAATCTGTACATATACACAGTGACCCTGTTTCACTGATAACATGCTCAGAGAGCTATCAGCTTCACCAGGATAGAATTTTATAAGGGGCAAGACAGCTTATTGAATTTCCCACCTAGTACAGTAGAATCTTGAATTAATTTATTAGGTAGGACTTATTCCCTTCAGATATCTCTATATAACAGTACACAGTGGAGAGGGTTTGGAACTCGGGATTTGAGAAAAGGACTGTGCCTGGTTATAGTCCACTGAGTTTAAAGAATATGCAGCAGATTCTCTGTCTCAGGTCCTTCTCAGTAGAAGCCATTTCTTCTTGGTCCACTTCTTTCATTCTTATCTATCACCATCTCTTTGCCACTGATACGGCTGCTTTGTAGCTTTAGAGATCTTTTTGCTGCATCTTTGTCTTTTCCTTTGTGGAGGCAATTGCATCGAGTGCACTCTAGCTTCTGCTGCTTTATCAGTTGCTTTCTACCTCGAGCCTCATCTTCCTGTAAGCTGCTGCAGCGCTCTGGCCTCAGCGGCGGCTTGTTGCAGGGTCCTCTGCCTTCACTCTCGCTGTGCGGTGCAGCCTCTTTCAGCCCTCGTCAGTACGTGGGAGAGGGGGTCTACAGCTCTGCAGAGAAGAAGCCCCCGAAAATGGATTCCTCACCTGGGTAGCATCATGGTGCTCCCCGAGTACCACTGTTAAATGTCTGGGCCAATAGTCACTTCTTGAATCGTGCCTGGCCCCAAATCACAATTATTACCCTCAAGCAGCGTCCCTCTTCATCTTGCTCCAGTAGGATTTCTATGGGTCTTGGTCTCTAAGGCCACCCTTACCCTTGACCTTTTCTCTTGCCATTTCACCTGAAGCATCTTCATGACTGCAGGGTTTTGCCAGCATGGGTTCCTCAGGACATCACCTCTATAGCACGTTATTTGGTCTCAGAACGGGGTTAGCCCCTCAGCAGGCTTGAGTATCCAAGATATGCTTTGGGGAGCTCTGCATCCAAGTAACTCTCTGTTAGGACTTGTTTTTTTTTACTTTTCGATGAAGTTTTACTTTCTTGCCCATGGCTTTGAGACTTCTCGGTGACCATGAGGACTTAGCGAGGTGGCATTTCTCCCTCCAGTGGCCAGGAGCAGATTCTCTCCCTCTTCCTGTTGCCAGGCTTCCATTTGGGGCTGCCCACTAGGTTTCTGTTTCCTGCCAGAGGGCCACCACTAGCCTTCTGCCTTGAAGAACAGCCAAGACTGACATGCTGTTAGCCCAATGACTGAGGAGACCTCCTGGGCTCTGATCAGAACTGCCCACATCAGGGAGAACCCCTGGGAGGTATTGGTGGGGTGGCCTTGCAGGAGCCTGTCCCAAAATGCAGTATCCACCACAGACACATTTGCTGTCAAGGGAAAAGGAAGGTGTGTTCCTTGCTCAGCTCGTGTTCACCGCTTTCCTGGGCTCTCTCTGGCACAGAAATTTAAATCATGGGTGTTTCTCTCTGCTTCGGTCTTGATCCTATTATGTCTGGGCTCTGCACATCACAATCTCTTACTGTAACCTCCTGTTTATCCTTCATCGACATGTGGGAACGCGTTTTGGGGAGTTAATACCCAGCATGAGGTTGTCAGAATCTTGAGCATTTGCTCGTTAATAACCATAGCTGGTGGGATGAGGAAATAAAATCATTTGAACTCATGAAGCGTTTACTCCCTAGGGAATTTAACTGGATCTGGGGAGCCAGTTTTTCTTGTTTTCAGCTCCCTCATCTTGCTCGGATAAAATTAAAGAGAGTGCAGCAGGGATAGTCCCATTCTCAGCAGGGAGAATGAGATCTGATGCCAAAATCTCATTTTTTTTTGTTGTTATTTTTTTAGCATGTAAGACTCTTTGAAATTAGCTTGTGAGCGTGTTTGTAAACATGCTTATCTACCCATCCCCATCCCCACAAGAATATAAACTCTGTGAAAGCATGGACCTCATCTGCCTTGTTCACCTCTGTATTCCTAGTGCTAGAGCTAGGCCGAGCACATCAAAGGCAGCTCGATAAGTGTGGGTTGCCTGAATAAGAAAACTCTGGCTTTTCTCTCATTTGTGGTTCCCTCTGAGGGATTGCCTCATTCCTGTCTGAGGGACACCACTAGCCTTCTGCCTTGCAGAGCAGCGATGACTGACATACTCTAAGCCAGTGACTGAGGAGAAGACCACCCAAAATGTGGTACCAGCTTGAATTTCAAGTGTGGGTATCTCAGGTGTGTCTGGAGGAAAGACAGGATGAGGTTATGCGGGGGAAATGGTGAATTTGCAGAAGGTCTGGGTTTGAGTTTTGGTTCTGTCACTGACTTATTTGGGGGCTCTCTCCGAGCCTCAATTTCTTTTATCTGTACAGGAGATGCAACAGTCCTCGGTTGAAGCAGCAAATGAGATCACGTGTACGAAAATGTTTTTTTAAACCACAAACTGCTCTGCAGATGTGGAGGAATAAAACATTGCTGTTCTTCCTCTCCCTTGTCTTTCCTTGCCTCCCGTAAAGCCAGGCGCCCTGTCCCGTCTCTGCCAGCTCTGTTAGAATAAGGATTTCCTGTGACTGTCCCCTTTAGGTGGCTGCCTTTGCCGACTGAACACAGGGACAGATACCCCTCCAGGATTTCCATCTGCCCCGGTTCCCTGGTAACATTGGGGGAGTGTAACCAGGACCTAGGAAGGTTCACTCCCCTCTCCCACCTGACCTGGGCTTCTAAGTGGTCACCAGCATGTGTCAGTGAACTGAGCTCGAGTTGCTGTGTCACCAAAGGCTGCTTGACTGTGTTTCTCTCTTCCCAGGCGGCTGCTGAAGAGTGAACTTGGCTCGTTCATCACAGACTATTTCCAGGTAAGCTCTGTGGGTCTGAGTATCAGTCATTCTTGGGTATGTGGGTACATGCACCCAAAGGGATGGCCAATGTTGTGCACCGGGGCATTCCTCCAACATCCTAAGTTCCATATACCGAGTCCCTATTATGTGGTGGGCACAGCTGTGCGGTGGCCACTGAGGAGCACGGGCAGGACTGGTCCCTGTGCTGTGGCAATCGGGGTCTCCTGCTGCAGGACTCTGGCTTTGTGGTCTCAGGACTCCTCTACATTCTTACATGGTTGTCATTTGAATGATATCCATCTATCCTTACCGTATTAGAAATTGACACTGAGAAATTAAAAAATATTTCTTAATTCACTCAAACAATAAACCTATTTCTTGCATATTAGCATAAATAGCATTTTTATGAAAAATAACGTTTTCAAAATGAGCAGAGAGTAGTGAGTAGAGTGATATTGTTTTATATATTTTTTGCAAATATCTGGACTGTCTGGCCTAATAGAGGATACCTGGATTCTCATATTCACTTCTGCATTCAATCTGTTGTGATTGCGTATCACGTAGTCTCTGGAAAACTCCATTGTACACTCATGGGCAATGTGAGTGAAAGGCAAAGAACCACTTAGCACTATTAAGAAGATAGTTTGGACCATGTGAATCCCTTGAAGGGGACAGGGAGCTCCCCTAGGGGATGCTGAACCATACTTTGAAAACCGCTGCTCTCAATACCGTACCCAGGTATGGTATTTAATTGGGTATAGCCATATGTGCCCTTCAACCAAATTACTCTTGTCACTAAGCCTCCTAAAGATAATACTTGTAAAGACAGTATTGGGTTAGGTGACGTAGCATCTCTTCTGCCTAAACACTATTGTTATGGGGCTAGCAAGGTCACGGTTCCAGACCGAACTGGAGGATGGTTTCTAACCCAAAGCCCCAAGCTGAGTTCCTGACTTTAACCGAATGCATATGGGGGAGGGGGAGGGGCAGGGGAGGTGAACTTTCTTAGGCCCTCCTTACAGTCCCCCAATGTGTGGAGTGAAGTTAGAGTCCCAGCTTTTCACTTACTTGCTGAGTGGCCTTGGATAAGCTGCTTCCCCTCTCTGTGCCTTGATTTCCTCATTGTAAAATGGGAATAAAAATAGGACCTGCCTCATAAGGTAGCATATACACTCAGCTTAAGTGCATGGGGGGCAGCAGAGGGTGGTTGAAAGCGTGGACCTTAGAGCCAGAATTCCTGAGTTCAGTGCCTAGTAAAGCTACTTTCTAGCTGTATGATCTTGAGAAAATTGCTTTACTTCTCTGTATTTCAGTTTCCTGTTCTGAAAAACAGGAGTAATAGGACCTAACCTTATGGAGTTATTGTGAAAATTAAATAAATTATTATTTGCAAGTGCTTAGAACAGTGACTGGCATAGAGTAAGTGCTATATAAGTATTTATTCAATATATACATATATATATATATTTGCACATATAAAATATATATGTTTGTATTATTATTCTAAAGTATAATCCATCCCTTTTTGTGGTAAAAATGCATAACATCTTGGTTTCAGGTTGGTGATACTATCCCAATATGCAAATAGAGCATACTTTTAAGGTACTTTAAAGAGGTTTTAGCTTTTAAAAACAACAAGCATTCTTTTAATTTTTTTTTTCTTTCCAAGATTCAGAAAGCTTAAACTTTTATGTGCACTTTAAAAGAATGACAAATGCCAGTTGTTAAAAACAAAAAACAAAAAAAACCTGGCTACTCTAACTCTGGATGAACCCTGACCCAACAGAAGCCTGGAATTCATTTGGGTTATATGTCTCCACTACTTGAAAGAAACCTATCCAGGGAGAAACAACAGAAAGATTAAGGAAGAGATAATTAGTCACAAATGTGAATCCCTTCAGTTGCCCTTGACTCAAAGGTCAGCCGCACCCTCACTCTCTTCTCTGGTTCTCTAGTGATTGATTTTAAATCCAACTACAGAGAAGTGGTTTTTCAATCAGTTCTGGAGAAACCTGGTGCCCAGGATGCCATTCTCATTGACATTTAAAATAGACAGGGTTTGGTGTGGTTTCAATCAGCTGTTAAATGTCAGTCTTCTTTCGGCATTGGGGGCTACCCCTAGGAAGGCTGGGGAAGAGCATTTGGGTGGGGACTTGTTTATCTGGGAAATCTTGAGGTTTTTTGAGGGGAGGAGGTTAGTTAATGCTGCTTGCAAAGCATGCCAGACACTTACAAATAACCACATGTCATTTCCTATTAGGAACATAATCAGAAAAAAACTGCATGGTGACTATTGAGTCTCTTTCTGAGAGTGTGGAGTGGGGACTGCTTTTCAGTTTTGAATCTGGGTTTTCCCTTAGTTTAAGGTGCTAGACTGGAAAGAAGAGTATCCTAGACACTTTCATAAAATGGAGGTTTTACATCTCACTAGCGTGCAAAGCCTTTTTTTTTTTAATCTATTTAGTTCCGCATTGTATCCCCAGCACCTAGACAGTGTCTCACACATGTAATAGATGCTCAATAAATGTTCTTGGGGGAGAGGGAGGTGGTAAGAGAGAAGGTGCCCACCACCAATACCTGAGATGATTTTACATCCACTGGTGTTAAATAACATTAGGCCCCAAGATTAAAAAAGTGTTTCCCTTTCTTATTTTCTTTTAGTCCTTCTCATTGCCAGGGTACCTTTTACGCTGCTCCAATACTTGGCAGTCTCTCTGCCAAGTATTGGAATAGTTATGGAATAGTGGTGGGCAGGCCTCTAACTTAGTGTCTTCATCTGGGAATCCTAATTAATTAGAATTTCAAAACATTATTTTGTTTTCATTCAGTTGATCATTGAGTTTCACTCTATTTATGGTAAATGAAATTGCTATAGTTCCCCTTTTCAACTGAATCACATTTTTAAAAAGTAGATTGATTTAAGGAAAAATAGTATGCAAAGGATAATAGTGTAGGTGGCCCTGGCTCTGGCCTGAATTGTGAATGTGGTTCAAGAGTAACTCAGGTTTGCAAAGCCTGGTGCCAGGTACTGCTGGAAAATAGGCTAGTTCCAAAGTCATTCATTCTATAGAAGAAATCTCCAGGTGAGGAGGGAAGTCCAGGAGGAGAGGCTTATAGAGGCGAGCTTAGCCTTCATGGTCAACAATCAGATGCAGTTTCAAGAAGGAAAGTCAGAAAGGGTTCCAGAAAGTGCCTTCCTCCAGCAAGGTAGGGGAGGAAGGTCTGGGGCCAAGTGAGGGACAGAACTCAGGGTAGACAGGTGAGACACCAAGACCCTTTTGTGATTGCGCTGAAAGGTGAAGCATGGGCTCATTGGGCACCAGCTCCTCAAGACAGAAGGCTTAGGTGCACTGCCTGCTAGGCATCTGAATTCTGCAGGGAGCTCCATCTCATCCTGCAGCTGAAACCCCCAACCCCAGAGAGCTCCGCTTTTAAAGCCATCCCCATGGCTCTGTTTTTGAAAGTGAACATTTTCATTTTACAGCTTTAAGGAAACTCACAGAAAGATTATCTTTGGTGAAGAATAATGAAAATGACCCGAGGTGAAGGCAGGGGAAAGCAGGTAGGAAAATAGTGCTTATCTCGTGTCTGCACACTTAGAAGACAGGCCATTTGATCCACAGAAACATAGATTTTTGTAAGACACTGCTGGGAAAATATTTGACATTTCCAGTATTGAATTTTCTTTTTCCTTCGTCTGTTTCAAATTGTGCCTGGAAGGAAAATTGATGTTTCAAAGACTAACTCTGTATCCTAGTGACAGCCTGAGGAACAATTGGTTCCTTATAACTTTTGAAACTGATGATATGAAATGTTCTGCATTTATCTGTAGCCTAATTAGGTACCTGGGTGGTACAGGTCAGGAGGGTTTGCAGATGGAACTTTCTGGCATTCTGCATCTGCTGACTGTGTTGTGTCTGTTAAAAGTTTTTTCCCAAGCTCAGAAAATTAAATTCCTTTCTTTGGGATTAGAGTTTTGCTTGATACAAAAACTCAGTCTATAGTTAATGGCTTTGAACAGATTAGTACTTAGGAAGAGGGGAAATTCAGCCACCACAACTGCTGCTAGGTCATGGGTGACCTGGTAGTAGTTGATAGATCTATCTGTAGGCAGTCTTTATCTATTTCCATTTCCTGCCCATATCTGTGAGAGTTCCAATAGGCCATTTTCCCCCTAGCTCGTCATTATCAGAGAGTATGATAATGAGAGAGAATGTGGCAGAGAGCTGCAGGAAAAGACCCATGAGAAGAGACCTGGGCACCATGGAGTTTATCACTGAAGCTAGTGCAGGGATATAGATCCAGCTATAAAGGTAACATACAGCATAGCATTAACTGAAGTTCTGAACGGATAGTAAAGACTTAAAAACAGGTCCAGAAGAAATATGCTTCCTAGGGAATAGATGGAACTGGTCGGAATTCATAGCAAGTTTGGTGGAGAGAGGATAAGGAGTGGTGAAAATAACTCTTGTGATTTACGGAATAGGAGAGAAGCCTCAGCTTTTCTCTGATCAACCTGGGAAGGCTTCTCACTGATAAAAGAGGTGATTAGGTGAACCAAGGGTAATTAGAGGCATTCAACATTTATACACCTTTGCAGGTAAATTTGGGGCCAGTGTACAAAAGGGCTTTGAGCAAGTGGGGATGGGCTGGGGTGACAAGATGAGGGACGGAAGAGAGTAAGATGCTTTTTCGTGGAAAGGCTAGAGGTTGCATGTTGGATTTGGCCAGTATTTGGAAGAAAGTCATTGTGGAGTTTGTCAAAATTGGGATGGCCTAAAATCTCCCATTGGCCCCTGTGAGGGGATGGGGTGAGGCCAGTCTGGAGGCTGTGAGAAGACCCCTGGATGTTTGGGCTCCATGTGGGGCTGCCTACCAGCCAACAGTTACCTTTCACCAGCTTTGCCATACTTAATCTCCTCAGCAGTTACTTACATTTTGTGTGGTTTTTATGGTATTTGTCTCATTTTATGAGGATAAATGGAAAAATGAGTCTTGAAACTGATAGCCATAGGTCTTAACATAATTGAGATAAAGATGAAAATCAATAGGCATGCTGAAATGGTAAATCTTTAGCCTCGTTGGACTTAGGTTATTGCACAGTCAATTGTGAAAGAAAAGAGCATGTAGGTACAAATGCTGAAAATATATCACCCGAAGATGAGCTCTGAAGATGAGGTGTAATTAGGGATTTTATAAGCCTTTTTAGCTCCATGGGAGCAGAACATCTCTTATCGTGTAAGTGTGCTGTTCCACTTGAGTACGTATTTTCAGGAACCCATTATGTACGAAAATTGGATGATTTCTTATACCAGGTAAGGAATGGCAGGAGCCAGGTTTAGGGCACTAATGGGGGAGAGATAAAAGACAGGGTTAAAATAAGTGGAAAGCAAATCCCTCAAGACTGAAGAATGAACAAAAATAAGGGGAAGGTGGGTATAATAAGTGCTGACTAAAGCAGATTTATTGTTATTGTAGTTATTATCTTGTGTTAACTGAGTAATTTGTAAAATTGACATAAAAACAAATTTTTCATTAAAAAAAGTAAATAAATAACCAAACTCCAGAATATCAGCAACAACAACAAAATAAGTAGAAATATTCAGCGATTCAATGGGCAGGAGAGTTGCAATTTTTGTTTGATATTGACAGCAGCAAGACATCTTTTTCTGAGACTCTTTTTAAAGAAGACAAAATAATGATAATAGTCCTTATGGGCCAGCCATTGTTTTAAGCTAGGGGTTCTTAACCTTTTTTGTTCCATGGACCCCTTTGCCAGTCAGGTGAAAGCCACAGACCCCTTACCAAGTCCACACTATACTGTGTATTGTTTAATAAACATATCACACCCACACCAACACGTCCCCACAGGAATGTTTTTTTTTCAGTTTCATTTCAAGCTCACAGTCCCCTTGTTAAGAACTTCTGTTTTAAGCCAACAGTTCTCAAAGTGTGGTCCCTGGACCAGCAGCTTCAGGATCACTTGGGAACTAGTTAGAAAAGCAAATTCTCAGGCCCCGCCTAGACTAAATCAGAAACTCTGGAGGTGAGGCCCAACAATCTGTGTTTTAGCAAGTCATCTGTGATTCTGATGCGAATTCGAGTTGAGGGCCACTGCTCTAAGCATTTCTGCTGTCCTAACTCATTTATTCCTCCTAACCACCTGTGAGGAATGTTTGCTCTTATTCCCCTTTTACAGATGCTGCAGTGAAGGCTCAGAGAAGGGAGGTTATTTGTCTAAGATTGTACAGGTAGAGAGAAGATCAAACCCAGGTCATCTGGCCACAGGCAAAAAAACGTCTTGGATTGTACTTTAAACGTTAAAATGCCCTCAAGACATCCCCAGAAAAACCCCAGTGAGAAGTAGTTTCAGGATTTGTTTTTTGGTGTCCAGCATGTTTTCCTGTTCCTTGTAAAATAAATTTTTTGAAAGCCCAAATTTACTCTTTTACTTATTCTGCAATGGTGCTCAAGGAAGAGTGATCACTAGCACCAAGTTTCTAACCTTCTTCAGTCTCCATCTGGGGATGTCTCTCGAATCTTGTTACAACTGCACACATCCAGGAATGGTTTATGGGGAATTCTCTGGGCCTCTGGCTGATTTGTGTTTATAAGACTTTTTGTTGTGTATCTGGGAAGGCATCCAGGTTGGCAGGGAATGCGGGCATCATTAGACATGATGGCTCTATTTTCAAAGTCATATAGGAAAAAAAAATGGAAGTGGCCCATGATTTCTATCACTGGGTTCAGGCCAATAGCAGTCTTAGTAGACATTGATATCACTGGAGACAAATGGCTGGAGTGGAATTCCTGGATGACACAGGTCTTGGTAGGCAGAGCTAGAACGCCACTAGGGTGGGAAACAGTGTCTCATTTTGGGAATGGAATCCACCTGGGAGCCATGTGCTATGTGTTCACCTTGCTAGACATTGGGTGTGGGTAGCTCCTTTGGAGAGATGGAAGTTGGGAAGTTGGTAGCAAGTTTGGGTAGCAGAAATGACCCAGCTGATGAAAGCCTTGTGATGGTACCTAGTTACATGGCCTGAGATTGTCAAGCCAACTGCCCACAGCATCTGTAAATCTGAGATGGAGCCCAAGTGCTTTCCCCTGTGGGCAAGGACTTAAGAAACCACTTGACGGGGCAGAACAAGGTGGCTAAGAGCACCACCCCTTCTGCCAGGTAGGTCTGGGTTTCAGTTCTTGCTAGAACACTTATTAGCTATGTGACCTTGGGTATGTTACTTAACCTCTGA
>JAQZBX010012906.1:0-40563 GCA_029593785.1 Cabassous unicinctus
TTTTTTTTTTTTTTTTTTTTTAAGATTTATTTATTTATTTATTTATCCCCCCCTTGCTGCTTGTGCTTGCTGTATCCATTCGCTGTGTGTTTTCTCTGTGTCTCCTTATCTCCCCCTTGCTGTGAGGTCCCGCTGCATCAGCCCACCGTGCCACGCGGACTGACCTGCCCTCACAAGGAGGCCCCGGGAAGCGAACCCGGGGCTTCCCATATGGTAAGCGGGAGCTCTATCGATTGAACCACACCCGCTTCCCTATCCCATAAGTTTTGATACGTTGTGTTCTCATTTTCATTTGTCTCAATATATTTACTGATTTCACTTGCAATTTTTTCTTTGACCCACCGATTATTTAGGAGTGTGTTGTTCAGTCTCCACACATTTGTGAATTTACTTTTTTTCTGTCTGTTATTGATTTCTAGTTTCATTCCATTATGAGCTGAGAAAGTGCTTTGCATAATTTCTATCTTTTTATATTTATTGAGAGCTGAATTGTGACCTAACATGTGGTCTATCCTGGAGAAAGATCCACAGGCACTTAAGAAGAATGTATAACCCGCTGAGTTTAGATGCAGTGTTCTGTATATGTCTGTTAGGTCTAACTTGTTTATCATATTGTTCAAGTTCTCTGTTTCCTTGTTGATTTTCTGTCTAGTTGTTCTATCTAATGATGTGAGTAGGGTGTTGAAGTCTCCAACAATTATTGTAGAAATGTATATTTCTCCCATCAGTTTTGCCAGAGTTTGTCTCATGTATTTTGGGGCACCCTGGTTAGGTGCATAGATATTTATGACTGTTATATCTTCCTGGTGGATCATCCCTTTTATTAATATATAATGGCCTTCTGTATTTCTTATAACTTTTTTGCATTTAAAGTCTGTTTTGTCTGCTACTAGTATAGCTACCCTGCTCTTTTCTCGTTACTATTCGCATGGAGTATCTTTTTCCAACCTTTCACATTCAGCCGGTTTGTATCCCTGGGTCTAAGGTGAGTTTCTTGTAAGCAGCATATGGATAGCTCATATTTTTTTATCCACTCTATCAGCTTGTATCTTTTGATTGGGTAGTTTAATCCATTCACAGTCAATGATATTACTGTAAATGCACTATTTACTTCCTCCATTTTATTCTTTGGTTTTCATATGTCGTCTTGTTTTTGTCTCTCTTTTTACTCTTTTGGTTATCCTTTCTGCTATTTGTTCTTCTATACTGTCCTCCAAGCCTCTCTCTCATGTCTTTTTCTTTCAGGTTCTAAGGCTTCCTTTAATATTTCTTGCAAAGGTTGATTCTTTTTTGCAAACTCTCTTAGTTTCTGTTTCTTTGTGAATATTTTATACTCACCTTCATATTTTTGCTGGATAAAGAATTCTCAGCTGGCAGTTTTTCTCTTTCTGTTTCCTAATTGTATCGTACCACTGTCTTCTCACCTCCATGGTTTCTGAAGAGAAATCTGCCTTAAGTCTTACTGGATGTCCCTTGTACGTGATTGTTTGCTTCTCTCTTGCTGCTTTGAGAATTTTCTCTTTATCTTTGACATTTGATAGTCTGAGAAGTATGTGTCTTGGCATAGGTCTGTTTGGATTTATTCTGATTGGGGTATGGCATGCTTCTTGGACATGTAAGTTCATTTCTTTCATGAGAGTTGGGAAATTTTCAGCTATTATTTCCTCAGATACTCTTTCTGCCCCTTTTCCCTTCTCTTCCCCTTCTGGAACTCCCATGACACACATGTTGTTTCATTTTGTGTTGTCATTCAACTCTCAGAGCCCCTACTCAATTTTTTCCATTCTTTTCTCTCTCTGTTCTTTTCTCTCTTCAATTTTAGCTGCTCTGTTTTCAGTATCATTTATTCTTTCTTCTATCATTTTGAGTCTGCTGCTGTATGCCTCAAATGTGTTTTTGACCTCACCTATTGTGTGTTTCATTCCCATGAACTCTTTTACTTTTCGGTTCAGGATTTCAAATTCTTCTTTGCATTCGCTCAATGTCTACTTGATGTCATTTAACTATATGACATCTTTAACTATATTGTCTTTAACTATATTGTCTTTCAACTGATTAATTTGATTTTGGAAATTTCTGCTCATCTCACTGATTAGTTCTCTCAAATTCTGCATTCCTCTGGGACTTTGATGTATTCCTTTTCTTGGGCCATGTCTTCTATTTTCTTAGTACGGCTCATAATTTTTTGTTGGTGTTTAGGCATCTGGTTAGGATGTAGTTTACTCAGATCCTTAATGTCTTTCTCTTTTATAGGGATTTAGTGGCTAGAGGCTGTTGGTTACCACAGCTCTTCGATTTTTGTCTCAACCTGGATTGTTAGGGTTGTCCTGCTGGTTGCTCAAAACTGGGCACTGGTTGTAGAATCACTTCCTAGGGCATTGGGCAGGGAAACTATAGAGGCCAAGAAAAGCTTCTCCTCCTTATTTTTAATTTTCTTATGTGCACTTCCTTGGTCTGCCAGGAGATTGCACTCTTTGGCAGCTCACAGTCCAATGCCTGGTCAGAGTGTATTTTTTGTGACACAGACCAGATCAATGTGATAGATCTTCCTGTTGGGAGGCTAAGAGCCTTGTAATTCAAACTTTCTGAGACAGTTCTCCACTGTTTTCTGGCAGCCCCCCTCCTCTTCCCAGCTAGGAAATATTTCCATTCCCCTCTGAGTCCTCAACAATCAGTCCCTGTTAGTAGAGGAGGAGATTAGGAGGTTTCTTTATCTTTAGCCCCTTGCAGGCTCCATGGCAAACAATGGTGCAGCCTCACCTGGCCTGGAAGGGCTCTTGGGACATGGCAGACCAAACCTGTGAGTCAAAAGCTGAGTCAGCCCTAGGCTCTGTCTCCCCTCTCCTGTGGGCTAGAAGAGAGGGAGACTGCGAGGGTATGATTTCTCCAGTCCTTTGTAGGCTCCCAGGGGAAACCACTGTGTGGTCCTACCTGGCCTGGAAGGGTCGGTGGGGCTCTACAACCCAAATTTGTGGGTCAGAATCTGAGTCAGCCTTAGGCTGTGTCCCTCTTTCCAACCTTTTCTAGAGTGGTAGATCCCTGGAGCCCCCTTGTCTGTAGTCGCATGCCCAGAGCCTGGGGAATTCTAAAGAGTGTGGGGGAGGATGCCAGCAGCATCCGCTGCTGCTGGTTCCAACTCATAGTTCTGTTGTTGCGATTTTCCTCTTTTGTCCCTCTCTCCTCTGAGTGGTGTGCAGCCCCACCTGCTGTCCTAAACCCTAGAAGATCTTGTTCAAGGCTGTTTCAGCCTGTCCTCTAGCTATTTCTCTGGAGAAGAGATTCCTGTGTCTTACTAGTCTACCATATTCCCGGAAGTCCCCCCGGTTCAAATTCTTAAGGAACATGGCCCCTCAAATCCTGACTGCCATGACATCTGGAATCCAATATTTATCTCACTAGCTTAGTGATACTGCCTCAACTCTAGACGTTTGCTTTCTCTTTGGATTCTAAGTCTCACACACTAAATTAACAAATGCCCCAGAATGAAAAGTGATCTTTAATATTGGATCACCTCAATTCTCTTCCATTCTCTATAGACAATGGCTTCTCAAGTCCAGGATACTGTGATTTATCACCAAAGATTCCAACAAATTTTGTTTTATTTCAACCCAGTTTTCTTTATTTTTTCCTTTTCTTAGTGCGGAGTTTTTTCAGTAGCTATAAATGGAAGTCCCCACTGGATTTTCATATAATAGAGAAAAACAGTTTTATCCATATTTAAACCACTGTAATTTTCAGTATTTGTTACTCATGTTGATCCTTACTTTATTAAGTGGATGTAGCTCAGTAGTTGAGCACCTGATTTCCATGTACAAGGTCCTTGGTTCAATCCCTAGTACCTCCAAAAAGAAAATATATATATATAAATGGTTGTCTTAGCAAACAATGTAGTAAATAAATCAGCAATGTAAATTACTTAAGGAACATTTTGAGTCTAATTCAAATTTATGTGTTATCTTAAATTGTAAACATATTTATATAAGTTATGAATATCAATCAGAATTGTTAACCATCATTGGGTAAAGGATTCTAACCCTGTTCTTAATTTAAGCAATCCATTGAGCTTTAATCCCTTTCCCCAGCACCATAATGCCAAAAGTTACATGAATGAGTCCATATTCCTTTGAAACAATGACTCATCCATATTTTCTCATTTGATCATACTTTTAGCAATAATCCTACTCATGAGAACTATGTGAATTTTTAAATAATGAAATTTAATGGAAGAACACCATTTTTGCCATTATGTGCTATATCCTTAACATATATGTAACAACTGATTTGTACGTAAAGCTCATTAACCATCATTTCTTCTTGAAAATTTAAAACTGGCATTTATTTTCAAACATTTTAACACACTCAGGAACCTGTGGCAAAATTGAGTGTTGATAATTTCCTATATTTATTGTTAAGGATACTTAAGGTTTCATGCTTACAAGATTTTTAAATAATAAACTGTATTTTTAGAGCAGTGTTAAATTTACAGAAAAATTGCATGCAAGATACAGGGTTCTCAGGTGCTCTCCCACTTTTGCTCTACATTTTATTCCTTAAATGTATATGTGTAACACGTGCACATTTATTTATTTATCAGAGTAATTGTTTTATTTCCTAGGCTGTTCAAGCAAATACCATGTAAAGGGATGGCTTAAACAATGTGAAATTAATGGGTCGTGGTTGTGAAGTTAGAAAAAATTCCAAATCAAGGCATCATCAATGTGATGTTTTCTCCCAGAAGTCTGTGTCATTCTGGGGCTGGCAGCTGGTTGATCCTTGATCCTGGGTTCTTCTATCATGTGGGAATGCACATGGCAGCCTCTCCTGGCTTCTCCCTTCTCTTTCAGTTTCATTGACTGATTTCTTGCTTCTTGTGGCTTTTTCTTTCTCTGGCTGAATTTCATTCTGCTTATAAAGAACTCCAGTAATAGGATAAAGATACATCCAGATGGGGTTTGGCCACTCCTTGACTGTAGTAACCTCATCAAAGGGCATTACTTCCAATGGGTCCACCCCCACAGGAATGGATTAAGTTTAATAACGTTTTTTGTTGGGGACCTTCATGGTAGCACACATATTACGCACCTTGTCAGCAGCACCTGTGACATGTAACATGGCCGCCAGGGCTGATACAAGAACAGCTTAAGCTATTGTTAGCCTTCTTCAAGGAAGTTAAGAGAGTTCGCGCCAAAAGTGCCCCCTTTCGCGCCTAAAGCAACTGCCACCTACCCTAGCAACAGCAATCACCAATCCCAAACCGCCACCCGTCCTTAACAGCCACCAATCCTCACCCTTTTCCCCCTCAGTATATATACCCTGCCTCTTCAATAAACTTTTGCAGCTTGATCAGAATCCTGTCTTGCTGTCATCTCTCGCGTCTCTTGTTCCATCCCATTCCCGCTCCCCCTCTCTAGGTTCCCGTTGATTGTCCCACAGGCCGGGACAGTTTTTCTGTGGTATATAAAACTCCAAACCACCTCAGTGAAATATGCTGTTAGTTAAAGATTTCAAAGTATCAAAGTCAGACTTACAATGCAAACATAAACCTTCTTGGCCCTGCACCTGCCCAAGCCTATCTATCAATTTTACATATTTTCCTTTTCATTCCCTATCTCTTATGTATGTATAGATACTAATTTTGGTTCCCTTCTCAGTTCCTTTGGCATCTTTAAATATCACATTTATGCATCTATTTTTGTACCACCATTTGCCAGTATCTGATGATCTAATTTGTAATAAAGAATAATTTTTCCTACCCTATGCTCTATCATCACTGCCCCTTCTCTACCTCCCAATATGTTTCTGCTCTACTTTTGAATTTTCAATATTATAATTTCTAGATTTTATTTAACAACCATATGTGTTCTATGCTTTGACTTTAGGTTGATACTAAAACTGGTGAACTATTAAACAGTGATACTTTATTCAAATATGTAAGCCATGCTAACTACAGAGTCCAGGAATATTTTGATTGTTGCCCTTTTTAGCTTTAGAATGACGTCTGAAACTTGCAGCATGAAAAATAGTATTTCCAAATGTTTTATCCTTTCTAATAATTTATAATACTCTACCAATTGTCCATAATCTACTATGCTTTTTAAATTTCCACTGTAATTTCTTTATATGTTTTCTTTTTTCCTCTTAAAATCTCTCAGTTGATATTTTTGTTCTTATTGGCATAAGGAATATGATCCTCCCTGTTCTTGGTCCATCTAAAATACACAACAGTGTCTCATTCAAACCTTTTAACCAGTTATTATTCTTGAAGCTCACTTCCTTCAAGTTTTTATCTGGGTTAATTTCAACATATTTGTATCATTTTTATTTAGATTATTTAGACACATGTCCCTTGAAATATATAAAGTTAACAAATATTCAACTCCTCAATACGAGGTTCATTTATTTTATTGTGAAGTTACTTTTTTTTTTTTTTTGGAGAAGTGATGCAATAGTAAAATGTCTAAATTTCCTGAGGGGAATAAGAAACTTATTAAATTTCCCAGTGTATTTAAAGCTTAGTGGGATATGAATCTATAGTCCCATCTGGAATTACTAAGACTCTCAAGAAAGCTCTCCCCCCACACCCCTCTCCTTCATCTCTCTCTCCCATGCTGTAATCTGAAAGTATGTTAAGGTATACCTTCTGTCATATTTAATATTTTGCAAAAGAAGGCTTTGACAGTGGCAGATTTACCATGAAGCTAATGAAGTTTATGTTTCAGGGCCCCTAGAAGATGCTTTAGGAATATGCTCACATGTACATATATTTTTGGTAAAATTTGCAAAACTAGAATATATTCAATTAGATAAGGCTGCTTTCATCTCTGACTTTCCTTCCATCACACATCTCCTCCTGTTGGGCTGTGTCCCATTGTCTCCTTGGTGATACAGTTTGTTTGGCTGTAGTAAGATAAATTGATATGGCTCTCCATCATGTCTGTGTATAGTTGAATTATTGTTAGCCATTCCAGTGCAGGAAAAGGTTCCAGAAATAATCTTATACTATCCTCTGAGTCAACTCCTCCAGAATAGTAACATGAAGAAACTAACAAGAAAATGGTTAGTGATTATCACCAATTCAAGGTTTACTTATACTTATTTACTGGAAAAAATTATCTTGAAATATCCTGAAATTTAGGTAGATTAGTTATGAAAGAAACTTTTCCATTTGGCAAAAGTCCTAAATATTTACATGACATTATCAATAATGTGTTGTGATAGGCTTTCTAAATAAAAAAATAAATTAACAAAATAAAATCATGATAAAGAATTTTGGAAGAAATGACTTATACTTTCCTTCCTATAAAAATGATATTGTAAATTCTTTGTTTATTAATAGGAAGTAAAAGAGTATGCAGTCAGAATATGTAGGGAAACAATATTGAGGTATATTTTCAATTATGTTATCTTTCTGAGTTTTGTGATGTTTGTGGGTAATTTTAACTTTTTAAAACCTATAGCTTGCTGTGATATAAAAAAAAATCATTCTAAATACTTATTCACGTTCATACTCAACGTTATAATCACAATTATATATTATTTTTCTTCACGTTAACCTTGTGGCTACTGTAAGCATTGGGTACCCTGCCAGGACCTGCTCTTCATGCAAGTTCTTGAAGTGTGCTGCTGGCATCAGCTGTGGTGCGCAGGGCAACATTGCTCACCTGCCTCATTGGTGGAAACCCTTTTGATTTCCTAGGTTGTAGAGTGTTACTGATAAACATGTTATTTTGTTTATTTGTTTCATGTATTGACCTTAGAAAGTACTGGCCATCTTCTTGCTGGCTCAAATTCCCTTCTGCTTTTGTGAGTCTGTGGACTTGTCTCCAGTTGTCCACTGACCAGGCGGTCATCACCATCCTCAGATAGCAAGGCAGAATTTCCCAACCATGTGGGTGCCCTAGGCAGGCCTGCGGACTGCCCTCTTATTTTCTACGCCAGAGAAGAAGGAGGGATGCTCAGGATTGCCAACTGCTATTCTATCTTAACTAGGTTGGATGTCAGTGTTGGCCCAGAAGGTTCTGTTCATTTGTCACTTCCTGAGAATAACCAATAAGGGATTCACAGCAAAAACTCTTTTCTCAGCCTAGAGAGGGAAAGTGGTAAATCATATATATGATTGAATCATTCTTTCACTCTCCTGCTACTTATCTAAAATATCAGTAATTTCATTTTAAAAAATCTCAAATATTAAGAGGGATTTATTTACTAGACTACATCCTAAAAAAATGAAGAAAATAACAAAAAATGAAGGGAAAAAAACAACTAATTTTTGCTCAGAATCAGTATTTTTTTAACCAATACTATAACCTGATTTTTCTACTATCAAAATGAACTGAATAAATTAAATAGTGGCTCTTGGTAAAACATTTTGATAACTGATATGAAAATTTTTTAATCATTAATCTGTCAATAATATTTTGCTGTCTCTCAGGCTTATTTTTATACAAATTATATGTCATAAAATATTTTTGATAAAATTATTTCTGATTTAGTTTAAAGTATAGCATGGATTAAAGTGTGGCAGAAATCATTTTTTATGCTGGAATCACAGTGAATCTATTTACTTTTGGAGTGATGTTTCAAATTATTCTCAATAATGGTATTTAAAACAATTAACTTGAAACAGTATCAAAGACAATAAAATTATAATTACAAATTTTGCATCATTTTAACCCTTAATATACATTTTATTTTATGTAATTTACTAAAAATGGATACCTCAATTATTAAACTGACTATAGTTCCAAAACTACACCTTATTATATTCATAAGTACACATGTGATATATTTTTTCAATGCATTTTAAAGTCTTTATTATGAAGCTATATATAAGAAAATAGTTGTTACTTTCTATGTTTAATATGAAATATTATTTTATTCTCTAAGCAAAGAATCAAAACTCAATATTTAAAAGCTATCTGAATATTAACCCCAATTGGGCTAAAAGGTTTTATGCTTTTGAATATGCTTTTAGCTTTCTGAACAATTAATAGTCCTGAAAACCCAAAAACTTAGAAGTAAAATGGAATGTGACATAAGTATTAGTAGGAAAAAAACTTTTCTACAGAGAGAATCCTAAGAAGACAATGAAAAGTATCCCAGGTTATAGGAATCTAATTTTTCACCCGAGGATGTCTTTTAGCCTAATGTTTTCTTTCCCCTTTTTGTCAATCTAGCTCTGTCTATCTCAGGAGGACTTCATAGTGATTGATTGATCTTCACAGAACCTCTTATATACACTGAAAGCATGGTACAATAGATTGGGAATATCAATTAGAATAAAACAGACTTTTACGTTAGCTTTCTGCCACGCAGGTAGTCTTACCACCTTTGTCTTTTAAATATCAACTTGGTAGAGCAGAATTAAAATCAACATATTGGATAATATTACTGACTGATCTCACTTGGAAACAAAATTGAGAATCAAGTGTTTTAAATGGGGTTATTCCTTTCAACAATTCACTTGAACACAGGAGATACTTTTATGCTTAACACAAAATGACCTTTTGGAAAAATCATTCAGCATGCTGAGTGAGTGCCCCTTTTCCTTAATGGCAATCAAGCAGCTAAATAATGCAATTGATCTGAAAAAAAAAAATGGATCTCCACTGTCTAGAAAGAGCCCTCCAATATGTTTCTCAAAGGAAATAATCTAATTCCATTTTAGAACCTATTATTAAGCACTTCTGCATCTATGAAATTTCAGATTATATTAAAGATCAAATAATTTATACATTAGGGTCTGGAATAGGTAGTATTATAATTTTATATATATTTTATATAAACAACCAATAAAATTACCTAAATAAGTGGATATTTTCATTAATTTTCGGAGCTAAATTTGATTACCTCATTTAGGCTGTAAAATTGTCTTGACATAATAAGCCCTTTAAAATTTCTGTGCAGACGATGTACAGACCATGCTATGGCAAATTTGTTCTCATTATGTAGATGCAGCCACAGACTATTCTAATTATACCCATTAGTTTTTCACTGTAGAATTGCAGCTAATAAGACTATAAATGAAAGATGAATAATATGTTTCAGAAAATGTACAAAAGGGAACTAGACATATCAAGTCAGAATACAAATCAAACGAAGATAATGATAACTAAGAGTAAGAAAAGAAGTGAGACTGTCACTAATTCTATTATCTTATTTTCAATATAAATAAACTAGGAGTCAGTGAAGTGATTGGAGTCAAGCTCACACAGCTAGATAATGCCATATTCCATGTCACTGATGTCTTCTTCCTATCAAGGATCTTTTTCTCACACTGCAGTGATATTTTTCACTGCAAACAAACTTGTTAAGGAATAAAATGTTAGAAAGGTGATAAACTAGACCTACACATTTTGAAGAAGTTTCTCTAATGTGCAGTAATCTAGGGAAATGATATTTGATATAGATGCATTATTTCTGCTGCATTTAAAACTTAAATTGTAATTGATGAGGTCAGATGTTTGCAGCCAACAAATAACGTGATTATAAACATTGTGTTTGGGAGTGTAAGAGAGAAGTGGGATCTTGCTCAGTTTTGAACTGGAAGAAAACATAGATAGTAACTAAAACCTCAAGATACGAATTAAGACAATAAAGTAAACTTTTTAAATAGCAAAGGAATCCTGGGATCAAACCAAAGAATATCTGATTCAAAGAGCCAGTAATCAGTTGAATGTACCCAGGGATGTCTACATTAGCTTATGCCTTATTTTAGTTGTGTATAACATTAGATAATAGGAAATTTAATAAAAATTTAAAGTATGGCCATAGTAATGGTTTTACATTTGCCAGAAAAGCATTAACATTGCCGGATGTGATGTGCTTTTGTACTGGTTTTTTTTCAATTATACTGATGTATTTAACCCCCTCACAAACTCTTTTGATAATAATGACATACTTTTACAAAACATCTCACCAAGATTGGGACATTGCAAAGAACTAAGGAAAAATCACTAGCTCATAAAATCATTACATGTTGTAACTTGTTTTCGGGTAAAGAAGTTATTTCAAAATCATATGCTGGTAGGCTGTTTAAATTAAGACATTCCCGTGGCATTTACAGAGTGAAAAATCCATGAAATACAAGAACCATAACTGTATATGCTGTTCAAAAAATAATTAAATTAGTAATTACCTAGACGCTACTTCACAGCAATATTTAAATATAGAATATATTTAAAATTTCTTGCTTATCTTTTGTTTGTCTCTATATTTTGTTCATTCCAGATTTATTTAACTCCACCTGTTTTAACTAAATTCACATTGCATATCCTCCAAACCCCATGAATACTTCTATGATCTATTATTTACACCTTTACACTCAACACATGTTGACATCAGTTTTTTTTTAAACAGCCAAGAATGTAGCAATGTGAGCAGTCGTATTTTATTTGGAAAAAAAACTTCTATTTCTGGCATTTATGTAAAAATTGATATGAAAGAACCAAATTTCTCTTTATATATTCGATAAGTATATTCACTTTTTTTTTTTTTTTTTTCTAACGGCTAATTTTAACCAAGTGTCACATTGGATTATTTCCCATTTATATCTTATTTCACAAATGGGTCAGGAATATAGTCCTGGGCATCTTACCTCTTCTGTTACTTTTCTGCATGAGCTATTTCTCACAGAAATACATATGATTTAGTTTTCCCTCCATGTTAGCAGCATACAAATATGAAGAAATAAAATCAGTATTGATTTACAACACAGATAATTATACATGAATGTGTGAGAAGGCTTTCTAATAGAATCCTGTCAATCAACTCCAGGCTCAACTTTCTCATTATGTGTTTGCTGAAACTATATGATGGAATTTGTCTGGTGACATTTCAGGGATAGTGACTTTGATTTCAAAGGAAATGTTTCAGGTTCATTTCATTACCTTAGAAAAGTAAAAGCAAATTTGCCTTATAAAAAGCAATTACTTCTCAGCTGACCAGTGCACAATAGCAATATAAGAGAGATTTCTCATTCCACTATTCAAATCCTGAACCAGCAAACTAGTGTTTGATTTTGCTTTAAGCCAATTTTACCGTGTTTGAATTGCAAAAGCATTTAATCTTCATAAAGTAGGTTATTACAAGGAGATCATATTGTATTGGTATAGAATACAAGGTAAGGGATAAAATGGTATTTTTTTCAGTGTTTATGGCATATTAAAAGAATATCTGGTAGGAAACATTTGTGAATATTATAAAAATAAAGAGATCATATTTTAAATTGAGCTAATGCATTTATTTGTTTATGCAGCTGTATTTCTATTTATGTCAAATCATAGTTCTGAGAATTTTTTGTGTTGTAAGTAGGGAAAGTATTTCTATTTTGCAAACAACATAAAGATTTATGAATCAGATATAAGAAAAATCTGATTGAATCTTAGTCATTTTGTTTTCATTTATCATCAATATTTTAAATTTACCTCACTAATAAACCATATTGCATACTTTATAATAACACATTTTAAGTGTATTTCATAATTCATAAAAATAGATACAGATGAGTGTGCCATTTGCTAGCACAGGTTTGTTGTCCTTCAAAGCCAATTCAAAAGCTAAATTTATATTCAGTACTAGCTAATATATTAATACCACTTAAACTTGTTTTCCAAAGCAAATCTCCAGTTTCACATGAAAAAAGATGGAAAGAAAATATAACAGCAAATGAAACTACTGAGTGATATAGAATGCTGGTCTCTCAGTTCAAATGAGCTTTATGCATATGCCATTGGAAACTAGTGAATACAATGGTGTGAAGACAAATTTTAGGATTTGATACAATATAAATATATATATATTTATCTCTATATTTATATATGTATTTATGAGTGTCAGAATATTAAGATCATGAGGTAAGAATCCTCATAATATTTTCAGCTAAAATGAATTAGCATTTTAATGTTATTTGAATAGAAATTAAAATAATGCTTATAATCTAAAATAATAGTGATTTATATAACACTACATGTTAATAAAAGATTTAAATTATCAGCTCATTAGTACTGGACTTGGAACCAACAGCTGTGACTCACTTTTTGTCAATTGAAAAAAATAAATTTTAATCCTTTGAGTATCAATGAACTTGAAGAGCTGCAAAGAAAATTTATCATTAAATAAACAAGTCTATGTGAAAAATTTGGGTTTTATCTGCATAAGAACAAAATGAAAACTCTGCCTAAAATGGTATGTGAATGTCACCATATAAATAGTAAAGAACAAAAAGAAGAAGGTAGAAATGTATGATAAAATATATATTTGTAAGACTGAAGAGGATGTAAATCACATAAATGGAGCCTAATAAGTCCAATGAGATTCATGAGAATGAAAATAAGGTTGTAAAATGTCAGTGGAAAAAAAATGAGAATAGTGTTTGTGTGAAAGGGGCTTACATGATCATTTGGGATAAATGGGAGAAGCACATCCAACATACTTAGGTAAAAAGACATTGCTAGGTTGTACTTTTACTCTTAGAATTCTAAATTAAAATTAGTATTTTCATTATATAGAGAAATAATTAAAAGAGTCACAAACTTAGAGTTTTATTAAGATACAGGCTCTTTTATCAACTTGAGGAAAATAGAATCAATGATATATTAGACTAGAAATTGTTGGTGAGGTAAAGTTAGTTATTTTCAGGTTTTCTTTCTAATAGGAATCAAAACAATATTTTAATGTTAAGAATATTTGCATTTACCACATAACACTACACAATTAAGGAAAAATATGGAATATTTCAAGTGCCATTCACCTCCTTTGAAACTTTTAATTTCCTTTAGCAGAATTGGGAATTATATAAAATGACTGAGAGAAATCCCTGACAAATATTCCTACCCTTTCCCTTATAAAGGAAGGAAGTGTGGTATTATGTTTCATGTTGCTTGGTTGTTGAAATAGTAGAAAGTAATGTTCTTAAAGAGTGTATACAAGCTCCAACTTTGTTCTTTAATACTCATAATGTAACTATTGGTAGCTCATTATTTCCTGACTATATTTTTCAATATTTCACTAGTATAGTACACATGATAATACTTTTGAAATGCATTTCAAATATCACTTTCCTTTTAAAACTGTGCCTGGTTCTATTAAGTAGGATTCATTAAACCACATTTTTTCAGTCCTCCCCTAACCATTTATTGTATTAAAGACAACTTTCACAACTCTATGAATTTCCAAAGTGAGAGGAATTTTCTTATTCAATGTTATATCCTAATGCTATGGCTTATACAATAACAATAGATGATGACTGATAACTCAAAATAACAACTGCTATTTAACATTCATTGGAAAGTTACTATGTGCCCATAGTTCTTTACATTGCTAAGTTATTTGCATTTATTGCTCATTTAATTATTTCAACAACTCTATAACGTTGGTACTATTATTCTCTCCATTTGACTGTTAAGGAAACAAGGCAATAGTGTAGAGCATCTTATGTATAAAAGTTTGGAGAATATGAATATATCTCACAGGGTAGCCAGACTGAATTTTTTATACCTCTGTGAATAGCTTGATAAATTCTGCATAACCAAAAATGACTGCATCTTTAAACTGGGGAGTCAAAATGAGACTTCTCAAGGTTTTTGTAAGCCCATTTGGGGAAAATGAAGTTTGAAGAACATTTATAATGAATTTCCTAAAAATATCATCCCTCAGATCAATTTTAACCATTGCACCTGTGTATAATTTAACAAGATTTGCTCATGACATGATAAAACAATTTTTTTTTTCCCTATCTATATGCCATTGTATTTGCTACCCTGGCTGCCCCTGGTTGATTTGGCTATAAAATAAACAAAGAGCACCTACATTAGATGCAGGGACTGATTCCCATCTTCCACCACAATCTTACTCAGAATTTGGAAGTTTGTTTCCTCTGTCCATTTGACTATGTATCTGCCAGCTGCAAATCATATCAATATCTCAAATTTCTATCATAATGTTAGCACCATTAGTTCCTGGGTTTTTTATTCCATTGGCAACAAAATCTCTCATTCTTCAAATGCAACATGTTGTATGACTAATTTCATATTTATTTGGAGATGAGTGCCTTTTTCTTTTATTTTTAGTGTGTTTGGCAATACCTACAAAAAGAAATGAGCATTGCATCATTCTAATGGGCATTGCTTATCTTTTCTCCTGATGATGATTAGAGAAAAAGAGACTTGAGAGAAAGGAGGTATTATATATGGGATTCTTCTACTCAAGTTATTAGAGTGGAAAACAAAACTCCACAAATTACTACTAAGTTTTAACAGCCACAATTATTAAAAGATGTGGAAATATGGAAAAGTTGTCACGGCTTTGTTGTTTTACAAAAGTAATGAAATATTGAAACAATTAATAACTTCTTATGACAGAAAGCTTATCGCATATGGCAGTTTTATTATTTCTAAAATGATGCATGTTCCAAATTTAAGATCTTCTACTCTAAAAATGCATTATGTTCCATTTAATTGCCAATCATTTAAAAATATATTTCAAAGAAGAAGATCTGTAAAAATGTTTTCAAGTAATCACTCAACTTATATATCAATAAGAAGTTCTAACAATTTACTGAAACTTAGTGAGGAATTATACACCCAAAACAGCTGGAATAAAAGGTTAGAATTTGAAAAAAGCATTTTCAATTCAGCATGCTGTTTAGAAACTAAGTCCTTTCCAACAAAATGAGAAGAAAAAATATTTCAGTAGATAAAAATCAAACGAATAAAGTTTTTAAAACAAATTATTATCTATTCAGTAATGATAAACAAAAGTATATAAATAATTTTAAGAGAAAATATATCCTTTATGAATAGTGACATATTGAAGGAAATAAACCCAGAAAAATTCAACATTTTTACTTAAAGGCATATAATACCTGTTTCATAAGTCATAGCTTATGTTATTTTCTCTTTAATTTTTTATTATACCCGCAGCTTAGTAACTATCAGATCATACAACCAATTCTCCTGCATGTCTTAAATCCAGAGCATCTATTTTCTTGACTGCTTCCTTTAGCTGATGAAGCTATTCTCTGTCAAATGCAAAATGTAAACCCCAAGAGTCCCATTCAAGATTTTATACCACCACTTTTGAAAAATCAAGAGCCATTAGTTTTTCCATTGCAAAATGACTTTTTTCTTTTAAAACATTACTGAGATTAGAATTTAAAGAAAACACCATACCAAAAGAATCTAAGAAGGGAGTAACAAAGAAGCAGCCAAACAAATGCAAGTTAAATAATTATCCTAGGTTTAAAGTTTAGTCACAAACAGCAGACTAGAACCCAATTCTCTCCACTTCTACTTTTTCCCCCTATTACACCAAAATGCTCTCTTCACATCAGTAATTTTTTTTCCTAGCCTTAAAATGAAACTACAATTCAATGCTGTAGTGAAAAATGAAATAATGAAGCTAGCTTTGGTGAAAATTAATATTTTGGCAATTTCTCCAAATTCAAAATGTTCCAAATATAATAAATACCTTTAGGCAAATCCTCCTTTCTTGGCAGTTCACTTAGTAACTCTATAAAATATTATCTCTATACCCTGCTGATATTGTAATAGGCTTTTGCTGCAATCTTGTGGCACCATTGTACAGCTTCAAAAGAACACTATCTCTTCTGATACATTGTGAAATCAAAATAACAATTTTCTTTAGCTCCATTTTTTATCCTACAGAGTTGCTGAAATTTAACAGAATATTAACATGCTTCAACTGTGAGTAAATTGCTTTACTTCTTTTGTAACAGAAAGTAATGAATATATACCGAGGCATTGAGTGGTCCGACAGTTATAAACTGAAGAACAAGGTCTTAATTTGTGATGAATCAAGTTTACTGTTAAAGGGCATCCTAAGTAGGATCTAAAGCACATATCTGAACATTCCTTATCTGATGTATAAATCTGGGGTGCAGTTTGAATTTGATTCCATTGAATTTGATTTCAATGAATAAAAATTCAGCATCAAGTTCAACCTGACGTTTCCTCAGCTGATTTTGCCATTCTTCAAATTACACATTGGAAACCATTAGGAAAAAATCTATATTAGTATTAAAGGCAAGCCCATAATGATTAAAAAGTTGAATGGAATTGTGACTTAACCTATGGAATGGATATCTATATCCTATGAATCTTATCAAGTATAAAAACACATAGGAAGTAGTTATAAAAAAGGGAACTAGTACAGATGGCTGACTGTGAATATTCTTTAGATGAGTTGATAATAATTCAAGAAAAGGCAGATTGATATGTGTATACAAGTTTGAAAATCTAACAGACAATATTGTATGCAAAATACTGGTGGTGGGGTAAGGAAGAGAAATTTCCTTAAATAATTTTGGATTGCAGCAACAAACGTGGAATAAGCTTTATGGCCTCACTGTGACAATTTCTACAATTTGGTAATTTTTTTCTTTTCTTTTTTATAATTTTTTAACCGTGGTGAATTCAGACAATGTGACATCTGTCCTGAAATTCTAAGTGGAGCAAATTCATTTCTTTTTCTCCTTCCTTTACCTGATGTAAAATATTTAGAGTTTCTTTGCTTTTATTCTAGTTTATAGAGGTATAATTGATATACTATAAACTGAACACATTTAAATTGTACAAATTGGTGAGTTTTGACATATGTATACAGTTGTGAAACCATCACTAAAATCAAGATAATAATCTTTTCCCTCACTCTCAAAGGATTTCTCCCTCCATTCTGTCCCCCAGGCAAACATTGGTTGTTCTGTTTCTATAGATTGGTTGGCAAGGTTTTCAATTTTTATCTAAATGGAGTTAGAATATGAACACCTTTAAAATCTGGCTACTTTTTCCCAATATAATTATTTAGAGATTCATTCATGCTGTTTGTGCATCAGTTGTTCATTCCTTTTTGTTACTGAAAAATATTCCATGAATTTTAGAGTTTTCTCTTCCTCCAGCTTTTGTGTATTACAAATAAAGGTGCTATGAGCATTTTTGCAGAATCTTTGTGTGGTTATTTGGTTTCATTTCTTTCCACCTAGGAATGGAATGGCTGGACCACATCATAGGTATATGTTTAACTTTTTGAAAAAACTACCAACCTGTTTTCTAAAATGGTTTTGCTAGTTTATATTTCCATGAGATCTCCAGTCACAGCACTTAATGTGGTCACTTATTTTACTTTTTGTCACTTTAGTATGCACATGTTGATAATGCACGGTTTTAATTTGCATTTTAAAATGGCTAATGATTTGAGCATCTTTTTATGTGCTAAATTTTTATCCATATTTCATCTTTGGTGAACTGTCTACTAAGTTCATTTGTTGTTTTATTTTTCAATAAAATTATTTTGAATTAGTTTCTCTTATTAATATGATATGAATTCCAGATATTACTGATACCAGTTCTTTATCAAATACATAGTTTATGAATATTTTCTCACAGTCTAAAGATTGCTTTTCATTTTCAAACCGCATTTTTTGAAGTTTTTAATTTTGACAAAATTTAGATTACTGATTTTATTTTATAATCTGTGGCTTTCATTTGTTTAAAAGAAATCATGGTCAAATTCAAGGTCACTAAAATTTTGTCTTATGTTTCCTTCTAAAAGTTTTATATTATTAGATTTTGCACTTAGGTCTGTGATTCATTTCATAATATACAGTAACTTGTATCAAGTTTATATAGCAAAGAAAGCACTAAATTTTTTGTTTTTTGTTTTTTGCATTATCCAGTACCATGTTGAAAGATTTTCTTTCTTCTATTGAACTGCCTTGACACTGTTCTCAAAAATCAATTGGCCAAATACATGTGGCTATTTTTTTTTACTCTCTAGTCTGCTCCATTTTTCTCTAAGTTATCATTATGAAATTATCACACTGCCTTGAGTTTTGAAGCATTATAATAAATCAGGTAAACTTATTGTTCAAAATCTGTTCTTTTTTGCAAAATTGTTTCTGCTATTCTAACCCTATATATTGCCTTAAAATTTTGGAAAAGATTTTGTTAACTTCTACAAAAAAATCCTGAAATTTTAATTAGGATAATGTTGAATCTATAGATTAATTTGAGGAAAATTTATGTCAATAATATTGAATCTTCTGATCCATGAGTATTGTATTTATCCATTTAATTATTTCTTCTTTAATTTTAATCAACAATATTTTGAAGTGTTCAGGCTTTGCATATCTTTTGTCAAACATCTCTAGTTTTTCATACTTTTTATGCTATTTTAAGTGGCACTTTATATTTCAGTTTTTGAATGTTAAGGACTTTGATATAGAAATTAAACTGATTTTTGTATATTGACTTTGTGTCCTGCATCATTGATTAACACCCTTGTTGGTTATATTGTCTTATTGTAGATTACCTGGTCTTTCAACATTGATGATCACTTCTTATGTAAATAAAGTGGGGTTTTTTTCCCCCTTCAATTTATATACTTTCATTTCTTTTTTTTACTTTGTCTTATTGCACTGGATAGGACCTCAAATAACATATTAAATAGTAATGGTGGGAGCATACTTCATTGCATTATTCCTTTTATTAAAGGGAAAGTATTAATTTTTCACCAGTAAGTATGATGCTATTGATAGGATGTTTGTAGATGTTCCTTATCAGGTTGAGAATTTTCCTATGGCTAGCTTGCTGACACATTTTATCATGTCTAGATGTTGAAATTTTCAAATGAGTCTCTGTTTGCATCTATGGAGATTATGATAATTTTTTTTTTTCCATTTTAAGTCTCCTCACTGATTGATTTCCAAAGTTTAAATCACACATTCCTTGGATAAGCCACATTTGGTCATGATCCACTTTATTTAGTTGTTTGAATCATTACCTTTTTTTTAATCCTTTTTAAGTTCTGCTGCATCTGTCCTGATGACCACTCTTTCATCCCTCATATAATTTCTCTCTTCTCTTTTATTATTGGTTGGTATCAACTAGATGTTTATGAAAATTATTGATCTGTGCACAATTACAATTTTTTTGTGTATTTTCCATATAATATTATTATTATTGATTGATTATTGCTCTACTTTTATTATTTACTTTTTCCTACTTATTTTGGATTTTTTAAATTGAAGTGTGCTTAAGGTGAAGACAATTATTTTTTAAACCTTTTCTAATTTTCAAAAATAAGTATTTAATGTTATAAATATCCTTCTCAGAATTTTTTTGGCTGTGTCCCACAATTTTAATATATATCAGGATTTAATTTTAATTCAGTTTTAAATATTTTCTAATTATCCTTGTAGTTTTTCCTTTGGATACTACATATTTCCAAATATTCTGGGATTCTTCAGGCATTTTTCTGGCTATTATTTAAATTTAATTATTTTCTGTCTGAAAATATAGTTCAGAGACTTCAACCCTTTATTGATATTTGATATATCATTTTTTTGCATATAATACAGATTCTCTTAATAATTTTTCCTTTAAACTTGAAAAAATAATGTGTATTTGCTTATTGTTGGATGGAATGTTCTATAAACAAATTATGTTAATTTGGCTGTTGCTATTTTCAAGCCTTCTCTAACTTTGCTGATTTTCTAATTGTAATATCAAGTATTGAGTGGCAAGTATTGAAATCTACTAGAATTGTTAATTTGCCTGTTTTTCCTTTTAGGTCTTTCAGCTTTTGTTTCAAGTGTATTGAAGATCTATTATTTGCAAACATAAACATTTAATATTTCTGTGTTCTTTAAATGAACTGACCTCATTATCATTATAGATAAGCTTCTTTCTCCCTGCTAACATCCTTTGCCTACCTGTGCTCTGAAATTAATATACATACTGTTAGAGAAAAACAGGGCTCATTGGGACGCGGAGACTGATGATTGCAGGCAGAAAGTTTATTGAGATGCTCTCCCAGTGGAGGGGTTCTGAAGAATTAACTTCAGCCTGCCCCTGGCAGAGGCAGTCCTGAATTTATATAGTACATCTATAGGCAGGAAAATGCTTAGTCAGTGTGAGGGGTTTGGGGCTTAGGTAAGACCAGAGGGGCAATAGGGAACTGTAGAGGTGATTTTTTTCTCTTGTATGGCTGCTGGGGGCTGGGTTAGGCGTAGTGAATTCTAGGAGGGTTGGTGGTGCCATATGGCTCCTTTGTCGATTCTTATGAGGAAATGAGCTGTATCTGAGCACGGAGGCTATGGCTTGTTCATCTAATCACGTAGGCTCTGGATGGGGGGGCTGCTCTATGTCATGGGAATGCAAGACAACTGTTTTTTAACCATTGTAAACCTTGTGATCAATCATTATAAACCTTGTAAGGGAGAAACCTCTAACACTCCTAACTCTTTGGATACACACACACACACACACACACAAAAACACACACATGGTAAGGGACATAAGTAGGGGTGTAAGGTGCTGGACAGAAGGATGAGGGGATTTGGGCATTGACTCTGTCTAGCTACTTCCTGCTGTCAAGGGGCAGCAAGGGGTTCCCTTCCGTCCTGCCCTGTGAGTCCTGATTTCTGGTTCTGAAGAAGCTGGCATTGGCTTTCAAACAGCAGAAGGATGCCATTCACATATTTCTGAGTAGTTGATTGCACGATTCCGCATATGAATCAGATGAGGAAATGTAAGAGAGAAGGACCAAAGAGAAACAGCAGTAATAATATCAGTAATGGTGTTATGGGGGTAAAAGGGTTGATTTCAGGGGTGAGGAGAAATAAGAAAGAAATGAGGATAGCCATGATTGATTTCTGTAGCTATTATCTTGGGCCTTCTGGCTGATTTCTATGTTGTTGTGTTTGTTTGTTTTTTAATGTTGAGATTTTCTTCTACTTGTCTGTTCTGTTAATATAGAAGCAACAGGTTTCATTTATGATTGCACAGGTGTCTCCTGCAACAGAGGTGAGGCCATCCAATGCTCTCCTATTTTGTATGACAGCTGAGGCCAAGCTATTAATACCACCGCCATTCAAATACACTTTATGGCCTGTATGGTTGATTTAGGATTCCTCTTTCTAACACTGGAATATCTGCAAACCAGAACAGACTGTGGAAGATGGTGTGTTCTATGTCAGGTTTTTCTAGGATTGGATTGTCATGGGCATGATATCTCAATTCTGGGTTTTCTAAGAAATCTCTCTTTTTTCATTCACTTGGTTGTGGAGCCTGAAGTGAGGTTTCAAGAATAGAACCAAGATTAGGTATTTGTTCAGAGGAGGCTATATTCTGGAGTTTCAGGATGGTGGCGTTTGGGCTAATAGAGACTATAGTGCAAATTTCTGTCCAAACTACAGGAAGTACCAGATAGGCCATGTTACCACAAAGAAAATAGAAACTCCTGCCAGCCAGTGTTAATGCTGTCGAGGACATGGAGGGAATGAAATAGTAATGTGGGTGACTGGGGAATGTTTGTGATATGAAATTTAATGTTTTTATTTTTAAATAAAATTGCTTATTTATTAATACTTATGATGATTTTTTAAATCTTATTTTGGTTTTTTAAATTGTTATCTTAGTACCAGAAAAGTGTTCATTTTGTGGTCATTTACGTATCAATTTTCCAATACCTGCTAACTTATAATCGTCTTGAAATGACTTGAATTGTGTGAAGTCATTTTTGTTAGATGCTCAATTTGTGTAGAAAGCATAAGTAAGCAGTAGGGTGACTCTTTACCCACAAGAATGTTTCTTTTTTCAAATAAGAGTCTCTTAGACGGAAATGCCATTATTCTGATAAGACAGTAACATAACAAAACTCTAGGAATTGATTTAGCATGCACAATTTAGCATGATTTTGCCATGCACAATACCATCCCCATTCAAATGCACTAATTAAACTCAATTGAATCCACGGGAGCCTTGAGAGTCGCTTCCTGCTGTGAACCTAATAATTTTGGTGTAAAGGGTATTATTAAGAAGGAAGAAGGAAGGTCATAGATCTAAACACAGATTCACTTGAGTCACTCCACACACTGTTAGTCCCTTCCCAAGTAAATGTTTTTATTTTTACATGGTTTTCTTAGATTTTAGAAATCCTTTGCAACATAATAATTCTAACTATACAAAATCAAATTATCTTCAACTTAGATGGCCACCCTAACCCCGAAAATAGCTTCTCTTTATCCCTCTCTACTTTATCAAGAGGATATAAACAGCAATGTTTCTGGTGGTTGTTATTGATAAAAAAAAAAACATAGATATTTAGTAATAGAGTATTAGGAGGAATAGAAAAATCATATCTAGAATGAGAAAAATAATAACATCTCAGTGTTTAAAAGCACTATACTCATTGCTTTACATGTATTAGCTTCTTTAAGTTTCTCTAAGATAGAAAACACCTTTGTCACAGTTGCAAATGCCTCTGAAGTCCTTTTATTGTCCCTTCATTAAAGTCTCCTTTTTTAACTTCCAGTAAGCCTGAGAAAATGAATGAAATCTATGAAAGCATGCTTGCTCCCCTTGCAAGGGGAATAATTTCAAGGGCCACATATGACATGAAATAAATGAGAGGGTTTTTTTCACTGTTTAAGGATCTTCCACTTAGCATCAATGTGAGAAAAAAAACTTCGTTGCAAATTTACGTAATATTTTAAATTGATTCTGATATTTTCCTGGTGACCTGCTGTGACCCAGAACATATTTCCCTTAATAAAGTTATGATCAAAAGGGAGACCACATTAAATTGAAGATGTTCAACTATTAAAACTGAAAAAACAATAGTTATATTTAATCCTGAAAACATATATATTTGAGCAATATGCATGGTTAAAAATTTGCAAATGTTAAAAGCTCATAGAATCTTATTAAGAATAGTGTTTCAGATCTTTATATTTAACTTCTCACCCCTGGGAAGAAACTAAATTGAGAGAATATTTTTTCCAAGGCGTAGTGAAGGAAATTGAAAAAATTAGATTTTCCTACCCCAGGGTTTTAATAAGAATGATGAAATGAGCATTGTCATTGTATATACATGTTGACACTTTTCTGTTACATAAATTTTGGGAAAGTGATCAAATTTTAAATGGCATAAATATCTATTTCACATAGCATTTAAATTATTTTTGTGGATTATTAAAATAGGTCCTAAGAGTAATACACAGATCACTCAGAATTATGTTAGTTTCATTCATAAAGCTTGCCAGTCTCCAATACATACTAATTACACATGTGAAAATTAATGGTTTACTTTTACCAAGTAATAAAATAGAAAAAGCATACCTGGACGCATTTATCTTGCTTTCTAGAAACAGAGGCTGCCTTTAATTAATATATATATATATGTATATACATATATATATATGAAATATAAAACTGAAAATGGTGATAAACTTCCAGAAAAGAAATATCTAAGATTCTTTGAGAGGGTACTTTAAGGGGATATAATATAGATATGAGGTTTCAGGAAAAAAGCCTTAATAAGGAAATAGTATTTAAGTTGAGTCTAAAGGATGAGTAAGAGCTGGGCAAAATGTGAGTTTGGATGGAGGAGCAGTCTAGATCAGAAACATCATTTGAAAAGACTCTGAGTCAGAAATTTGATATATAAAGTGGCCTATGAGTCTAATGTAACTGAGTTGTAATGCTAAAGGTGAGAGTGGCTTCAGTTAAGGCTGGAGAGGAGCATATATTCTAGAGCCTAGACTACTCCAGGCTTCCTAGGTTATATTAGAGATTTGAGAATTTGTTATAAGTATTATTTGGGGCCAATGAAAGTTTTTAAGGAATGAGTCATGTGTTCAGATTTGTACTTAAAAACAAACAAAACAAAAAAATCATTCTTGTCTCTTCTGTAAATAACCATTTAAAAAGAGGCAAAAGAGAAGGCAGGATGGTTCATTCAGTAGAGGAACAATGGTGTACATGATAGCCCTGGAATGGGAAGAACTGTTTGAAGTTGAGATATTTGGGGAGAACAATTTGAGAATTGGTGATTAATTAGATGTGCCAAGTGAGGCAGAGAGTACATATGAAAGAATACCCTAAATTTGCCTGTATCAATGACATCTAAGTAATTTTTCAAATGTTCATTTTGCCTTTCAGTTATCTATAACTCTCAAGCACATATTTTAGTTAGGCAGATCAAAATGTATATGGTTCATATTCCACCAGAAATGGCTCCATTTTCTATGGTATAAAATAATGCATTTTCCTAGAACTTATCAGCTATAATATAGATATGATCTGTGAGAAATTGTTTATAATGAATATGGTTCTTTAGTCGTCTAAATACTTTACAGAGTTAGAATCATTGTCTCAAAACCCTGGGGTTCAAGATGTGAAAGAGCTGGACACAACACTACAAGGGAGAAAAATAACAGTGACTAAAGCTTCCTGCTCTACAAGGTTCCTCATAATTTATATCTCTCTCAATAGCAAAAACCCAGGTTATAGAAACACACATGCATTTTAGTAATTTTGAAAACTGTGATGGGCTGGAAGAGGGACTTGACTACTTATACTACATAGACTTTGAGAATTTTTGAAAGCAACTCTTAGAGAATAGAAGACATGCATGTAAGATGCAATTAATATTGAGCAGCCTTGTAAGTATATTCAATGCTTTGGCTATGATCTTAGGAGCAATGATAATTAAATGGAAGGTATAAAGCAAATGTATTGGGATATAATGTAAGAAAATTATATTTAAAAATCTTTTATCTGCAGAGTAGATAATAGAAAAAAAAGTTTTTTAACAAAAAGAATATGACAGGATTAAAATAAAAAAAAAAATACATTACAGTAATCCAAGCAAACAAGATGATTCTTTTATTTTAAAAAAAAGGTAATATATGTGGGATTTAGAGATCCAGATCATTTCAAGAGATTTGAAAGATGTTTTTAATAAAAGTGATAGCATTTACATTTGATGTAATAATTAAATAAAAACAATGAAATGTCTCTGTGTCATTGTGTAAGTGCTTTGCTTTGAAATATTACAATGCTTTGCTGAAGTTCAGAATTTTATAAGTGGAAAATCTATTTTTCAACATTTTCATTCTGATTTTATAGTAAACTTATAGTGTCAGAATAAGAAAATAAATCAAAAGTAAAACCTACATGTTTGACTTAAGCAACTCTCTGGATATAGTAATGAAAAAATTTAGTAACTAAAACTGTACAGTTTACAACCAGAATCTGAGCCTAAATGAGCCCATAATCATATAGTCTATGAGGTTTTATATAAAATAACTTGCAAGACTCTCTTTAATGATCTCAAGGTCAACAATGCCTCCTCTGCAAATAAAATATTTTAGTTGCTTTTTGGTGAGTTATAGTTTTTGTAGGTATTTTTAGGTACCACAGGCCTCTTTTGCTACAAATGAAGTTCAAAGTTTTAATATTTTTTTAAAAAATCTCAGCTTTTTCCTTTAGGGGTCACCAAACATTTTGTTAAAAGTCCAGTTAGTGAATATTTTAGAAATGTTGGGCCATAAGTCTTTGTTACAATCACTCAGCTCTGGATTGTGACTCAAAAGCAGCCATCAACAATAGTTAAGGTAAGGCATATGGCTGTACTCCAATAAAACTTTCTTTACAAAGTCAAGCTGCCAACCTTTGGTCGTAGATTACAAACCCCTTATGATACATATTGATTCTAAATATATAAACACTTCAGCTTGAACAAGACAACTGTGTAGTGTAAAAATAACTTCATTTAAAATCAATGAAATTGAGCTATATTCTTAAAACTAAGGCAAGTTATAACATTTCTAAAATATTTTGTTTAGACTAAACTTCATAATATACTGTGTTTTTATTTTGATTTATAACCAAAATAAATGGGTGCTATTGTTATTAAGAAAAATTTCCACAAACTTGGAAATACTACAAAAAAACAAAAACAAAAAAACAACAACATGTACTTCTGCATTGCTTAGTTTGCCATCTAAGCATTATTTAAATATCTTTTTAATTACCTACATGGATATAATTTAGTTTCTTTTTGCTGCTTACTCTTAATTGAAGAATGTGGCTAGGTTAGTTTGCATATCAATTAGTACTTCATTTTCTTTACAGATAGAAATAATCCTTGTCCATAGAAAAATAATCTGGAAGTTTATGGTTGTGTTTCCTCATAATACATTAACCTGTTTACCTCCAACTTAGAATACCTTACCTGGTGAAATATAACATCTTCTACATCTAACTCTCCTTTGACCTAGCTCTACTATCTTACTGATACTCTCATTAATGAATTAACTAGTCATCTAAAAGCATTCATTTTGTCTTTTTGTGAAGTCTTACTATCAATGTTTAAACAAAATATACCTAGAAAATATTGCACTGTTGAAAGTTTTAAAATATATTTTGTTTAAATTTCATGTAATTTGATTCTTGCAAAGCCAGTAGTTATTAACCTTTCTTGGTCAAAGACCTTGGTCAGGGAATAAAAAATTTAACCTTAGAACCTGTATTTACTCATAATTATACTAAACATCCATTCATATCCTTTTCTCTGAACTCATTTAAAATTTTCTGAATTTATGATTGCAGAGCTTGACTTTAGTCAGTATAGAAAATAGGAGTGAAATATGTTTAAACTATACCATTTTAGCATCTTTATACGGTGTTCTTAGCACCTTTGAATACAAATATACCTCACAAGTACGTCACCTTTATGATCTATCTTCTCTCCTCAAATTTTGTTCAAACAAAATTTGAACTCTTTTAAATTCATTCAAATAAAATAAAAATAGCTGCTAGTCTCTTTCATCTTCTTAAGTCCATGTAATTTAACACTAAAGAAAACATCATGCGACTGTATGAAGACCTATTTGTGGATTTAGACAAAGCTAGCCAAATAAAAATGGCATCAAATACTCTTTGTAGATATCTAATCCTCAGCAACCAAATTTGCTGAGGTGCTCCGTGGAGAGTACCATCTGTTAAAGTGACTTCACACATATATAATCACATCAGATAAGCTAGAATCTGTCCTGGTTTATCTGTCATTTTACTACCCATTATAACTCCAGGGGTTTTCTTGACTTTCCAGAAGTACATGTGCATTACTGTCTAGAAGCTCTCTCTTATAATTTAGCTTACATATATCCACTTTAAATTCACTTGGTTCATATGTTTTATTTTTTAGTCTCTAAATTATCATATTTTTTTTACATTTGCAAAAATTATCTCTCTGAGAAACTGTTAGGTATATAGGATGTTGGAATTGTGTTTACTCTCTTTTTGTAATTTTCAGATACCTTACCACAGTATAATGTGCACATATAAATTCTAATTAAATAAGATTGAAAGAATAATTTTAGAAAATGGTTTTGATATGGTGAGAGTGGGAAATGACATGGAAATGATACGGTGAGAGAAGGGGGGAAATTATTTTCATAACTGAATTTTTCATTGAAAATGACACTAGCCAAAAATAGATTATTTGAGAATCTCAATTGTAGAACAGGCATGTTCTGAAAGAAGTAAACATCCTCATAAGCCTTCATATATTCGAGAAGTCATCGAAACCTGTGAGTGTCTCTCCTACCTGAATTATCAATTTAAACATTTTTCAGCAAAAGCTGTTGTCCCAATAAAACATTTAAATTAATTTCATTTTGCTTCTGCTGTTTTAAAATTCCTTTACCTGTGTTCATGGGGTGTTGGTTGGTTTGGTTAAAAAGAATAAGGAATATTCTTTTTTTGTTTAATGCAGTCCATAGTTGTTGGTTGGCACACACTAAATTAACAATAAACTTCCTGTCTGTGACCCCATCTCAGGAATTGAATTTTCTCCTAATTACTTAATGACTAGAGCCTGACATTTTACCTTGGCTTCAAGAGGAAATTCCCTGCTTTCATTTCTGCCTAAAATCTAAACTGCTTTGAATGTGACTCTGTCTTATTTCCATAAGTCTTTCTGAGGCTGAGTTCTACACCAGATCCACAATAGCTGAGCATTGCTTTTCCCTGCGACATGTCTTTACAGAAACCATCAGCTGCTTTAATCCCTTATTTTCCTTTCTGATATTACAAGAGATATCTGGGAAAAAGTTGAAGGTAATGTTTATCTAAAGAGCTTTCAGTGCTTCCTGTCATGCTTCCATGACCTTGTTATCTCTGTCTGCTGACACCTTGTGTCTATGTGTATGTCTGTTACCCTTGTGACACCTCTACCACCTGCCTGGACTTTCTCTTATTGTCTGCTGAGTGTGCCTCTGTTTATATTTTGCCTCTGAACTCCACCAGTTACAAGCAATCCTGAAAATGATCCATTCAACTGCTTTAACACTGCTCTATACTAACAATCCTTCCTTAAAAAATGGCTTTTAGGCCCATATAATAGCTATTTATTTTAATAAAGAATTCTGGAAAGCAATACCTACCTTTGGACTCTAACCTAAAGGACAACTTTAGTGAAGTTAATTTTTGACTAGGAATATTAGAAAGAGATAATTTTTTAGCAGATGTAATCAATACTATCTGCAATGCTGTCTAAAACATTGCAATGAGATATGCATTTTATGGGCAAAAATGACAAAAAAAAATAACAAAAGCTGTTAAAATATAGTGATTGCAAAAACATCGAGGAAAGGTCACATTAAATTCATTTCTGGTAAGAAATAAACTCTTAAAACCTTGACAAAATTAATCTGGTCATCACTGTTAAATGTGTCTAAATTTTATTCAGCAATACATTTTGAAGCTTATTTCCTACCAAAGTAAAAGCAAGGATATTTAAAAATATATAGACAATGATATTTATTGTAGCTATATTTATTGGCAGAACAAAAACATTGAAACAAAAGTTTTTAACAACCTTATTTGACCACAGGGTATTGGATAAGCATATTAAGGCATATTCCTATTTTTATACTTTAAGATGTTATTCAAAAGGATGAGTTAGATGTGCATGTACCTTCTCAGAAAGAGTTCCATGATCTATCAAGTTAACACGGTGAGCCATGTGGCAGATGATGGACTGTGATTAACAGTACAAATATGAGAGTGTTCTCTTATGAACTATAACAAATGTATAACACTAATTCGTGGTGTTAATAATAAGGGCTTATAGAAAAAATACACCAAATGTAAGCTATGGACAATAGTTGGCAGTAATATTTTGATGATGTTCTTTCAAAATCTGTAGCAAATTTTCCACAACAATGCAAGGTGTTGGTGAAGGGGTGATGTTTGGGAATTCTACACACTATGCATAATTGTTTTGTAAGCTCAATACTTCTCAAAGTAAATAAGTAAGTTGTAAAGTAATTCATTTAATATGGTCCTAAATATTTAAAACAGAAAATTCTCTCTCTCTACCTATCTCTCCCTCTCTCTCTTTCTCTCTGTGAACACACACACACACACAACACACACTCAAACATCCACGCATAACAGATATTTGCTTGTATAAATATAAAGAAAATATGAATCAACACACAACATTGTCTCAAAGAGTGGTAATAGAAGAAGTATAGGAAAGATTTTATTTTAATATGCATACAATCCATATTGTTTGACTAGGTACAATGAATCTTATTATTTTTGAAATTATAAAAGCCAATAAAATTTTAAGGAAACTAAAGGCCAAACCACTCCCTGTCCTCTACCACACCCTCCTCTATTGAGTGAAATAAGTCAGACACAAAAAGACAAATATTGTCTGGTCTCACTAATATGAACTAAATATTAGTTACACCCGGAGGTAAATTCTAGAGTATAGGGTACCAGGAAATAGAAGGTGGATTGAGATTGGGAACTGATGCTTAATGTATGTAGAATTTTGATTAATAGACCTTAATCAAAAGGTCTATTTATAAATGTGATTATGGCTGAAAGGGGTAGTCTGTGGATGTAAATGTCAGTTGAAAGGAAGATGGAGAACAAACTAGGGACTGTACAACATAGTGATTTGGGTGGTGGATGAAGATTGTGGTTAATAGTATAAACATAAGAATGTTCGTCTTTTACAAAGTGTTAGGAATATGGTGATACATGGGAAATTGCAACTAATTTAACTTATGGACAATAGTTAACATTGATATTGTAATATTTTTGTCCCAATGGCAAAGACAAACTGTATCAAATCTAAGGGACAACAATGTGGGGGAGCGGTTAAGGGAGTGTGAGATTTTTTCCTTCTGGAGTAATGAAAATTTTCTAAGGTTAACTGGGATAATCACAGAACAACCCTGGGAAGAAAATGAAAGCCATTCAATGTACACTTTGAGTGGATTGTATAAAGCATGGGACTGTATAACAATGAATCCTGTGGCTGAAGATGGACTGCAGTTAAGAGAACAAATATGAGAGCATTCTCTCATGAACTATAACAAATATACAATACTAAAGCAGGGTGTTAATAATTGGGTGGGTTGGAGGAAAATACACCAAATGTACGATATTGGATATAATTAGTAGTAATATTTTGATGATGCTTTTTCATAGTTTGTAACAAACGTTTCACAACAATGCAAGGTGTTGGCGGTGGTGTGAAGTATGGGAGCGCTGTATAATGATGCATGCTTGTTTTTTATGTTCACAACTTTTACTATAAACTTATTTTTCATGTGTGTTCATGTATGAATGATATATGTCAATAAATTTTTAAAGAAAAATCTCAAGAGAAGAAAATATCTGTAAAATATAATATGAAATATTACAGGGAGGCAGTATTTTAAAAAGAAATAAAAAGGCAAAAGTGTTTTTGAAAAGACTTTTGCAGTAAATGGTAAGTACATTGCAATTCCTGATTTGTTTTTTCTTACTTTTCCATCAATATAAGCAAAGATAATATGTAATTTTTGTTAGTACACAATAATAAAAACAATAGTCAAGAATTTGCAAATGTTCATGTAAGAGGAATTTCAATCATCCAAGAGGTCCATAATATGGCTATTTCATGAACCTTTGGCCCTAGTGACCATGGGATGAACAGAAAGCCAATTGATGCTTTCTAATCTTGCCAGATTCATTTTATTTCCCTACACTCCAATAAGTATCTCTATTTTTAAAATTATTCTAGGATGAAATTTCTCAGAAATGCTTTGTGGAGTGGCAATATATTTGGACTGGAAATGGCACATTACATCTTATAGTAACATAAGTCATAATACTCAGATGGAGATTCAAGAACCATAATGGCATAAATGGATTAGACATGACTTTCCTGCACTGCTTTTGGCAATAGATATACTTCAGATTGCAATGACTGAGTAGTTCAAACTTTTTATTTTTCTTTCCTTCAGCAGATCCAAAAGCAATTCTGGTTACTGATTTGGCATCATTTCTTTGATAGTTAACTTAAGGTTAATAAAACATATATTCCATGACAGTTGTCTCTCCCACAGTCTGTTTTTTCCTCCAGACCTTATCCTTGTATGAGTTATTATCATTTTTCTAACATCTCCTGTGATTTAATTAAAAATTGCAAACTCCCATTTTTTTTTTAAAAGATTTATTTATTTATTTATTTATCCCCCCCTTGCTGCTTGTGCTTGCTGTGTCCATTCACTGTGTGTCTTCTCCGTGTCTGCTGATCTTCCCCTTGCTGTGAGGTCCTGCGGGCCGGCCTGCCCTCACAAGGAGGCCTCGGGAAGCGAACCCGGGGCCTCACACATGGTAAACAGGGGCTCTATCCACTGAGCCACTCCCGCTTCCCAACAAACTCCCATTTTTTAAGTGACACATCATAGAAAAGTTCATGATGTTGCTGTGAATTTTTCTTTTAACCCCTTCATTTATGACCAAGGATTCCTTGCACAAAAAAATGCAAGGCCAATCTCAATTTAGGATGTGTTTCTCGACTATGAATGACCCATTGCCTCCAAACTCCCCTCTAAATTAACTTATATTATTGATTTTGATTGGGTTTATTATGAAAAATCATTTATTAGTGATCTATTTTCAGAAATGAAAAATAGTTTTTTGGCTTTTATTATCATCGATTCTTTGTTCCAGTCTGCACTCTTGTAGGCAAAAAATGCCTTTACGGTTACATTATATAGTTAACACTCTTCTCTAGTTTTTGTGAATTTTCTCTTACTTTTATCTGTTTTCAGTAATTTCATTTGGTTCTGTAAGTAAGGTTTGGAAGGTTTACTATCTCATCCTTTTCAAATGTCTCACTATTTGTATATACTTAAATGCTAATGAAACACTTACAAAAAGGGGCATGATAACAGCACGAAAAAAGAGGAGATAATTGAAAGAGCAAAGGAATCAAGGTAGTAGAGGAACTGCCTACCGTTAGATGGGAAATTTAAAAGGACAAAAGAAAAGTATGGGGCCATGAATAGCTAAAATCATCTTGAAAAAGAATAATGAATTTGAAGAACTCAAACTTCCTAATATTAAAACATATTACAAAGCCACTGTAATCAAAACAGCATGACACTGGCACTAGGAAAGACATAAAGACCAATGAAATGAAATTGAGAGCTCAGAAATTGACTCTCACCTTTATGGCCAACTGATTTTTGATGAGAGGTCAAAGACTACTTAATTGGGAAGGAATACCATTTTCAACAAATGGATCTGGGAAAACTGGGTTTCTATTTAAAAAAAAAAAAGCAGGCCCCTACTTCACACCTTGTACAAAAATCAAATCAAAATGCATCAAAGACATAGGAGCAGAACAAATAGATGAAAATGTAGGCAAGCATCTTCAGGACCTTGTGTTAGCCAATTGTTTCTCAGACTTTACACCCAAAGCACAAGCAACGAAAGAAAGAAAATAGATAATTGGTATTTCATCAAATTTAAAAAACATTTGTACCTCAAATGACTTTAACCTGACAGTAAAACAACAACCTACACAATGGGAGAAACTATTTGGCAACCAAATAGCTCATAAAAATTTAATATCCAGAATATATAAACAAATCCTTCAACTTAACAATACAAAGACAAACAACCCAGCTTAAAAAAAATGGGCAAAAGAATTGAATAGACATCTCTCCACATTAGATATGCAAATAGCCAGAAAGCATAAAGAAAAGATGCTCCACATAATTAGCCATCAAGGAAATGCAAATTAATCATACATTGAGACATCATTTCATACCCACTAGAATGGTTGCTATTACAAAAAAAAACAAAACAAAACAAAAAAAAAAAAACAGAAAATAACAAGTTGTTGGAGAGGATTCTGAGAAATAGAAACATATTTATTGCTGATGGCAATGTAAAATGCTGCAGCTGCTGTGGAAGACAGTTTGGTGTCTCCTCAGAAAGCTAAATATAAAAGTACCATAGAACCTGGCAATACTTATACTAAGCATATATCCAAAAGAATTGAAAGCAGGAACTCAAACAGATATTTGCATACAAATGTTCATAGCAGCATTATTCACAATTGCCAAAAGATGGAGGCAACCAAGTATCCATCAAACGATAAATAGATAAATAAAATGTGGTATATACATAGAATGGAATATTATTCAGCCATAAAAAGGAATTAAGTCCTGATACGTGCAGTTGCATGGATGAAACTGGAAGACATCATTTTGAATGACATAAGCCAGATGCAGAAGGACATATATTGTATGATCTCACTGATTGGAAATATTTAAAATAAGCAAACCAATAGTGGCAGAATCTAGAGTGTAGTTCACCATGGGGTGGTATGGAGAAAGTGAATGGGAAGTTAAGGTACAAAACGTACAGTGTTTCTCTTTGGAATGATGGAAGTGTTTTGGTAATGGATGGTGGCAATGGTAGTGTTTTGGTAATGGATGGTGGCAATGGTAGCGCAATATTGTGAATGTAATTAACAGCACTGAAATATATATCTGAATGTGAGTAAAAAGGGAAATGTTAGATTGTATATATGGTAACAGAATCAATTTTAAAAAAAAAACCATAAAACTACACCTCACAGTGAAACCTAAGTTAAACCATGGAGTATAGTTGATAGTACAATTATAAAAACATGCTATCATCAAATCTTTCAGCCCAATACAAGGTGTTAATAAAAAGTGATATATAGGTATACTGTATTTTATGCCTGACTTTCTATATACCCACAACTTCTCTAATAAAGAAAAAAAGAAAAAAAGTGAAGGATTGGTGGAGATATAGGTAAGTTTAAAGTTTTGGTGATTGGAATTTGAAAGAATCAACAGCTTATCATCCAATATTTTAATTGATCTAGGGAGGAAAGATATCTGCTCAGAAAGAATTGAAAACAAATAATTTTGAAAATTTCCTTTTAATATTTTCCTTGTTGTGTGTATATTTGCTTGCTATATTGATCTGTAAAGTATCTTAATCCTGAACCTATCCTTTCTCTGTATCCCCTTATGGCATATTCATTTATTTGCATTTTGAATTATAATATCTCTTATATCATAGGTTATCAATCTTCTATGTGTTCATAATGGTGGTTGGTTTCTGTTTATTTTCATTTTACTTTGGCTAGATTTGTTATATTTATCTTTCATTTCATTTTCAGTTACTGCTGTGGTCATGCTTAGAAATTTCAATGGTCTTTGTTGTTGCCATTTTTTTTTTCTTACACAGCATCCATTCTCTTATTCATTGTGTACAGTATTTGTAGTTCTATTAAATAGTTGTCCTAACTTCCCCCAGACAAGCAGTAGATGTGAGACCCAAGCTTTACAATCAATCACTATTTTCAAATTCAGGTACAGGCAAATCTCATGGACAATGTCAGGGTTGCCTGTTGCACTGACTACTGGGTCATAAAATACCTGTATTTTACTTTATTGAAACAGCTTTGTCCAAAGATCTTCCACATCACCGCAGCACTGTCAAACAACTTTGACATGATGCTGTACTTACTTTGTTTAGCTGGATTAAAAAAAAGCAGCCATGACCTGACAGTCCTTTTTAACCATTATACAATGTTGCCTCTCACTACACGATATTCCTTCTATTCACAGGTACATATATGACTTCTAAAACTAGAATCACCAGATAGCTTCTCTTTAAAATATTCTTAAAATCTATGGCCTTTGCTTATTTATAAATCAAGAGATATGTGTCAGCCCATCCTGTTCTAGTAATAATAGCCTAAAACAGATTTGTCTCTTTTATGGCTCTAAGAAAAAACATACAGAAAGTTAAGTATAGAATATGCCTGTTTTATGTATTGCTTTCCCCCTTACAGACAAAAATTTTAAATAGAAAATTTGCAGATACTGACGACACATTTAATTCTCTTTTTTGTAAAATAATACCATAAAACATTTCATTCAAGTGAAATCCCAATTGTAACCTTTAATTGTTGAAGTGGAATATTATTTTTAATTAATTATATGCATCTCTTAGGTCTAAATATAAAGACACACTAGTAAAATATTCAGGCATTAATGAAAAAATCCAGTATATGATTATATTTTCAGTGAATCAGATTCCTCACTTGTGATTCCACAGTAGTGAAAACTGATACAAGATGCAATTCAACTAATATTGTCCAAAACCTAGCAACATAATAAAGGCATTGGGGGTTCATTTTCTTTTCTCAAGGAAAATATTAGGGCAGCAGAATTTCATATAAGAGAAAAAAAAGTAGAGATTCATAGAAACTATTTATTTAAAATCTCTACCTCAATGCATGACATATAGAAAACTAAGGTTTGTGAGACAGTTACTATGAGCTACAAATTGTTCTAAGGGGTTTTACATATCTGATCTCATTTAATCCCCTCACCACCCTTTATGGTGAGTATAATTATTTTTCCCATTTTACAGATAAGCAATGAGGCACAAAAGATAAGTGACATACACAAGTTGATGCAGCAATTAAAGAGGTCAGATTTCAATCCAGATAATCTGGCTCAAACCACTATGATAAACTGTCATACAACACTAAAGAAATTATTAGATATAGTTGGTTTCCATGTATTGCTTACTTTAACAAAGTTTTCTGACAGTAAGAGGGGCATGCTGCACAATGTAGTACAAGTGGTAATAGTAACACTATATTTAATCTAATCTAAATTGCTATCAAATATAATTCACACCATCATTTTCTGTATTACTAAGAAAGAAACTGTGAATTTAGCTGACACAATACTTTCAAAAATTTTTATTCTATAATTATCAAAAAGAATTCTTTCAGACTTAAAACAGAAATGACACTCTAAACCATCTTGACGTTTTAGTGTATTTGACATCAACAATATATTTCAAGTTTCATCAAAATATCAATTATAAGAGCCATCTCCGTTTCAGACATGTGAGAATTGGAAAAAAAAACCATGTTTTAGCATCAATAAAACATAAAATTAGTTGCTATTTGTTGAATAGGTAGAAAATACCTAATATTTTTTAAAATGCTCTTTATATAGACTTTATAGTCACATTTTCACTGCAAGTCTTTGAGATAGTGAAAGAAAAGGCCAATTTAAAAATGAGGGAACTAAATATAAGGGGTATGAATTGCATTAACTCAAATTGCAGATTTAGTGTTTGTGTTAGTCAGCCAAAGGGGTGCTGATGCAAAGTACCAGAAATCTGTTGGCTTTTATAAAGGGTATTTATTTGGGGCAGAAGCACAGTCACAAGACCATAAAGAGTAACTTACTTCCCTCACCAAAGTCTGTTGCCATGTGCTGGAGTAAGATGGCTGCTGGTCTCTGTGAGCCTTCCTATTCCTCTTAAGGCTTCATGGTCCCAGCTTTTTCCAATCTCAGCTGTAGGCTGGCATAAGGCTCATCTCTCTTCCAGGGTTTGTCTCTTCCTGGGCTCAGCTGCTCTGCTCTCTCCACAAAGCCAGCTGTAAATTATCAGGTGAATGGCTCGGCATTCTACCCAGGGCTCCAACATCAAGCCTCAGCTTTCTCCTCTGCTGTGTTGTTTTCTGCCAACGGGGCAGGGTTTCAACATCCTACTGACATGGCTGAATCAAAGCCCTAATCTTAATTTAATCAAGTAAAAGTGAAACCTCTGAATTTAATGTAATCAAAGAGCTATCACACCCAGAAGAACAGACCAGTTTGTAAACATAATCTGTCTTTTGGAATTCATAGATAATCTCAAATTGCAAACTGCTACAGTGTTCAAACCCAAATCTTTCTAAAACAGAAGTCTCTATACTACTATCCCTGATATCAGCGCACAACTGATATGGCAAGACCTGGGCATTTACAGGAACCATGAAGTCTCATAATTTATAGTATAAGAAGTGTGTTTCATTCTGGCACTAAGGTACATTATGGCAGAAACAAAAATATGTCTTCAAATAAAATTTAATAAATACAGGTTTAGGAGAATGAGAAAATCACCAAAACAGGAAAAGAGAAAAGAAGTATTTGGTAAAGAACTCTAACAAATTCAATGTGAACTCAGTGCTAACAGCCTGTCTCATAGTAATTTCAATCATGCTGCATAATTATGTTATGTGTATCATCAGAATTTTTTAGAAATTCGATTAATAACAATCTTTGTGAGCAAAAAATATGTTTACAACCACCAATTTCAACTCTAATCCTTAAGTGTTTAATTGCAGGGAGGCCTTGACTCTTTTAAATCATGTCCCTTTACTTCCCAAGTCAAAAATGTAAGAGATGAATCAACCTCTAATTCTTCTGAAAGCCTTTTATTTTTGAGAGCATAATATGCTCTACGGCATTCAAATTTCCCTTACATTTCCTTACAGTGTGAATTTAACATATATAAACTCAGTCATTAGGATAACTGTAAAGGACATCTAAGACTGTCTAAAAACGATACTTGCCTTGAATTAAGATTTTAAATTTTTGTGTAGGAATTAAAAGACATTATAAAAAGAACATGAAAGACCAGTGACATATCCATAAAAACAAATAAAACCATATATGATGATACAAGTTTTTAAAAATTGTGTTTTCTTTACTCATGTTCTTAAGTCTACAATGTGAGGGCACAGAACTCTTGAAGCATTGATCAAAAATGTTCTATGAGCTGCATTTATACCTGAATATTTATTCTTTCCCAGGATAATAATCACAGAGTATCAAAGGAAGGGAATTCCGAGAACAGCATTTTTGGGAGTATCTGATTCAAACTCTGAAGAGCTAGTTAAAAAAAAAATGAATAGAACATAAAGAGACTAAGAAGAAATTTGATTCTTGTTCCAAATATCAACTAATTTGAAAGAAAAAGGGAACGGTATAAAAAGAGAGAAATGAACAGATCAGACAAACAGAAAACAGATAGCAAGATGGTATAGGTTACCATCTAGTTTAGTTATCTACCTTACAGGTAACTGCATTGAATGGAAGCAGGTTTAATGCATGAATTTTAAGTTAAAGATTATCAGACTGGACTTACAAAAAAATAATCAACTATATGCTATCTATAAGAAATGTACTTTATATAGTAAATGAAAGTAAGGTTAAATATAAAATGATGGAAATATTTATTAGGCAGGTACTAATTAAAAGAAAACTTGAGTGACTATGTTAATATCAAACAAATCATGCTTTGTTACTTTGATAATTTCATAATGACAATGGGATCAAGTTATTAGGAAGACATACTCTCAAATGGGTTTCACATAGTAATAGTTTCAAACTGCATAAAGCGCAACTGGCAAAAATAAAGCACATTATGAAATACCATAATTATAATTAGAAATAACACTCTTCTCTCAATAATTTACCAAAGTAGCAAGAAATCAGTAAGAATAGAAAAACATTATCTATCAATTTACCTAATTTACATTTGAAGAACAAGCCATCCAAAGAGGCAGAATACACATCTTATTCAAGTGCCCGTGGAGCATTCACCAATATAGACCATATGCTCAAACATAAAATCACTATCAATGATTTTTAAATGAGGGAAATCATGCAGAGTATATTCTTTCAAGATTAAACTACTAACTGATTGCAAGAAGATAACTGAAAATCCTAAATATTTAGAAATTAAGAACTCGTTGTTAGATAACCCAAAGACAATAATGTAGGAAATCAGAAAATATTTTACATTGAAAGTAAATATAAGCACAAACACCTTGGATGAAGGTAAAGATATGTATAGAGGTATCTTTATACCTTAAAATGGTTATATTAAGGTAAGATGAAAAAGGAAATGATAAAAATTTTAGAAATCAGTGAAACATAAAATGGACAAACAATATTTAACATACATAATATCAAGAGCTTGTTTTTGAAATGGTTGAGAAAACTGATGAACTTCTATTGAGACTGATCAAGAAGAAAACAAGAGAAGACACAATTCATGAATATCAGGAAAAAAGAAGGGCTTCTTATATGCTCTAAAAGAGTAATTCAAAATACGTACTAATTATGCCAGTAACTTTGACAAATTAGGATAGACAAATTCCTTGAAAAAACACAAATTAAAACTGAGTGAAAAAATAGAAAATTTGTATAGACATCTTTCTTTTTAAGAGGTTAAATTGTAATTAGTATTTCTCAACAACGATTTTCCCAAGCACAGATGGTTTAACTGGTAAATTCTATAAATATTTAAAGTAGATATATTTTCTTTTATTTATTTATTTATTTATTTTTATTTTTTTTATTTTTATTTTTTTATTTGTGAAATGATATATAAATACATATGCATATATGTGCATTTGTTTACATAAATGTTATTTGTTTTATATATATATATATATATACATTTTTTAAAGGTGCCTAGATTACCCAAATATTACTCAAAAACTACAGGGATTCTCATGCTCCCCACCGCCCACACCCCCAACAACACCCCACACAAC